>JBAFTB010000027.1:15080617-15097263 GCA_037177355.1 Melanotaenia trifasciata | reverse complement strand
AAGAGACCTCTATTTAGACCTGGACATGATGATGATGCCACTTCCTGTCAGACTTTCCACCAATCAGAGAGCTTAGAATGACAGTAATGTCCAATCAGGAGCAGCCAAAGATCAACCAGTGAGCAGAAAGTTCTATGTGTGTCTGAAAAGAAGGAAAATAATGCTCCTCTATGGCTGGAATAAAGCCATGAAGATGTTTTTGAATCACACTGGTGCCAAAAATAAGCTGATTTGGAATTGGTTTTGTGAGAATAGTAGGATGAGTGGTTTGTTTGTTTTTAGTGCCAATATTATTTTCTCCTGAAAGCTAAGACTTAAGAGGCTGAAATGCAGATGAGAAAAGGCTTGGTCATTATTGATGTTTGTGTTATTTCTACAAAGTTCTGTGAGTAATAAAAAGTGTTTTTGTTGTTTTGGTTGGCCTTTATGCTGCTATATCTATTGATACATTAATTTTTATGTAATTTTAGCCTCATAATCTGACAAATGAAGCTGTCCAATACAATAGGTAGACCAGAACTAGCAAAACAGGGATTAAATCCTTTTGATTGGAATATTAGCATTGTCTAATTAGAACTGCTGTGTTGGACTTATCCATTTAAAATGTTGCACCATAAGAGATGAAAAAGTTGCATATGATAAGGCCATCCATTTTATACTCCCTATTAAAATTTAGGGCTACAATAAATTTAATTCCCAGGAGTCTGGGTTGTATTATTATGGTAATAAAAGTCTATAAATAATCATTTATTTTTGCTTTGTTGCCGTGATTAGTGCTAAAAGCTTTGTTTGCTAACAGTTTAGCAGCTATAAGGAACAATCCGGCCAAGCCGGCTATTCTCCACAGAGCAGATGAAGGCAACTGATCATCCAGGGAATCAGAGAGCTGAGATCACACTTCAACTGATAATTAATGATATCCATGTCTCTCTGCCACCAATACACAGAGGGACTCTGCATCTGTGCTTGTTAAATGGACAAATCCTGGCCATCAGCTAGTGCTGAAGCCGAAACAAGAGTGATCAAGCTGTTTGTTGTTTTTGACATTTGGTGGATGATATTCATCCAATGCCGGGTCCGTCTGGGGTTTGATGTTCTAGAGGGAAACGGATTATGAGCCCTTTTGTCTCCTTTGGGCTCCATTTTGCATTAATGTAATAACATTTCAGCTGCTAATTCAGCATCCTCATACTATTTGAGCCACCTAAAGACCTAACTGAGGAAACTAGTCTTTAAAGTTTGAGAGAAGGACTGCTTGCTAAGATCATAATATGCATGATCAAGAAGAACAGATTTAAAAATGAAAAAGCAAAGCAATACATGCATGTAAAGAAAACTGGAAAACTTGAAAGTGCCACAGGTTTTGGCAGATTGAGTCTTCTTCGTGCAGCTTGTGTGTGGGTGTGTGAGATTAAAATCTTTCTACTGAAGTTTGGGTCACGTCTGATAGAAAAAGGTCATTTTCATAGGCTGCATTGAGCCCTCATGTCTGGGTCAGAGAGCATTGGATTTGGCCTTAAAGGTAGACTTTTCAATGTATAGAGAGAGTAGTAAATAGTTATTCTTGTAAAAACGTGGAAATAATACTAATTTTGAAATAACTATGGACTCATGCTAACTGAAAAGTACAGAGTTTGAAGAAATTATTAAAATGGGAAATATAGAGAATAGGTAAGTTAGCAACAAAACTGCTGTCTCATTTAAACTTTGTTTAAATACCCCTTACATCTCCAAAGGAAATTTAGGGTTAATCTGCTTGTTTGTTTAGCCACAATCAAAGAGAATGAGGTGGAAACAAAGAATCAAAGAGTCAGTTACACAGAATACCCAGTTATTTCCGTTTAGAGCTTATTTTTCTGAAGTTGACAAAGTTAAGGATTTGGTGATCAAGTTATAGTTTTTATTGCTTTACTGTTACATCATCACAAAACCAAACACTTGGAAAAGGATTAAATAAAGCAAATAATAACCTAAAAATCGATCAAATCATTTGATTGTAGTGCTATACAAGCACTTAAATTGTGATATGCGTCCCATGTTGCACAAAAGTACATCTCTATCTTAGCTAAATCTATGTGTACATCTTATAAGATTAGACTGAGACATGTGACCAGTTATGAAATGGAAACTATCACATTAGATTTGTATAACATTTAGCTCAAGATGACAGGATATATTTTTTGTGCTGTACTGAAAAAGATAGAGAAAAACAAGAAAAGCTAGGTGGCTAGCTTTAGCTGTTTATGGCTATTGCTAGCAATAATGTATAGTGCACTACTTAGGCTTGTAATCGAAATGTAGTATGGAACCCAACATAGAATACCATCACATAGTCATGTCTCACACCTTTAACCAGACTGCAGTGTTAAATAATTTAGATCTCAATATAATAATGTTAAAAATGACATAGTTTCTGAAACTTTGATTTGCTCCTTTTAGTTTTTAATGATGGCAAAAACTTGTTCCTCCACAGTGTGAAATATATCAGTGAGTTTCAAATGAAAGATTTAGAAAGACAAGAAAAGCTAGGTGACTAGCTTTAGTTGTTGTAGAACCAATTGCGAGCAGTACTGTAGTAATGCTACAATATTAGCTCAGCTAATAGTGTTCAGCTAAGGCTCATAAGCAAAATACAGTTTGGAATTTAATATTAGCGGCTTCACGAAGGGTCTCAAACTTCGGGTGCTTTGCTTCTTTTAGTTTTTCATGATGGCAAAACTTCTTCATACCAGTCTGTGATCTTTAAGGGATGTTAAAAAGAAATGACTTAGAAGAACAAGAAAAGCTTTGTGGCTACTTAGCTGTTTTAGAGGCTATTGCTAATAGTGCTACAAAGCTCAGATTGCATGTATAATGAAAATGTAGCATGAAATCAAACATATATGCCCTCAAAGATATTGCATTGTCATATATCACACTTCCAAGCAGACTGCAGTATTAGTTGCTTCTTATACTTTGATTTGCCACTTTAAGTTTTTGATGTTGTTCCAACACATCTATTTCAGTGAGCTTCAAATTTAGAAGGACAAGAAACGCTAGGTGACTTGCTTTAGCTTTTTTTTTTTTTTTTTTTAGAAGCTCTTACTAGTAGTGCTGCAATAGTGCTACAATATCAGCTAGTAGTGTTCAGCTAACGCTTATAAGCAAAATGCAGTTTGGAATCCATCATTAGCACCCTCACTGATGCCATAGCCACATATCACTCCTCCTACCAGACTGAAGTATTAAATTATTCACCTTGTTAAAAATTAAATAACACCTTCTTAAACTTCAAGTGTGTTGCCTCTTTGAGTTTTTAGTGATGGCAAAACTTGTTCTTATGTAATGGGGTTAAAAAATGTTATGTTTTTGCTTTATAAAAAGGTAAATTTAATGATTTCTCAGTGCACTAATGTCAATGCTGCCAATCACTTCCAGACTAGCTTATGTTTGCTGCCTAACATTGGTTTCTCCTTTCACCATATTCTTCCAGTTTTGTTTAATTTGACAAGCAGCAGGAGTTCATTTTATCTACCTATGCCAGAGTCCAGTGCTGTTTGTGCAGTGCTCTTAGCCCTAACACACAGGCAATCAGCACATCAGGCAAAGTGAGGAGTGAAGGCAAGAGGAGAGCTGGAAGACTTGAAGGATTTATTGAGCGACTGAGCGAAGCAGAAAAGAGCAGAGAAAGACAGGGATCGAAGATGTGAGTAAAAGAGAGGTAGTAGGTTGAAATACCCCCGTGAAAATGGCATCTGGCTCATCTAAAATAAAAAAAAAAAAGAAAGAATCCACCTGGCAGGGCTGGTCGACTAAGTCGGTCTCTGCCACTGAAGCCTTTGCAGCGTGCGAGCTCCTGCACTGGCAGATGCTAAAACGCCTGAGAAAGGCTCGCTAATTACCTCTGAGGTTTGTTTGTGGTATGCCGGGGGCCTCACTTGATGAGAAACATATACTAGGACAAGATCAGAGCGAGGAAAAAAAAAGAAGGATTATGTGAATGCAAGGCAGTGGTTGGAAACTAGTTGCACACTTAAGAATGAATCACTTATTAGTGCTAGTTCTATAATTGTAATCAGTGATGGGGGGGTTTACTTTTTAATTTGACACTGGGCAGATGTGAGGTTTGATGATGGGAAATTAAATGAGCATCATATTTGTTTGAATTTATGGTTCCAAATGGTTATTAAGGGCATCTTGTTGAAAAATAAATATGCATATTGTAAAGCTCATGAGCATCGCTTGCAGCAACGGTCAAACAGTCATGAATCTTTAACACAGCGCCATTATCTGGGATTTATGAAAGTCATCAACATTTGGAAATTAAGTTCCAGCATGATGAAGGTAGAACGTGTGATGCACACAGAAATGGTCAGAGTCTGTATGGTGGGGGTAGTCACAGGAACAGGCCGAGCAAGCCAGTCATCTATACACCCACAGCTGTGTGTGGGTGTCAAAAAAAAAATATAATAAATGAAAAAAAGCCTGTCATTATGGAGAGGTGAAAAGATCTCCATCTCTCTATCTCCAAATGTTCCTACTGCTTGCTTTGTGCTTTAGGATTTTGCCTGTGTAACACAAAAAAGTCTATTTTATGTCATTTTCCAGGTAGTTAATGCATGTATGCATCAAGATTTTCAGGGTGATTGCATGAGGTGTCACCGGGAGGTTTAAAATCCACCTTATATGGGGCTGACTACGCATAAAGTACAACCATAGAATTTGATGTTGCCAATGCACTAACTGTGTCACCCTAATTATCTTGCATAAGTTTTGCAGCTCTGCAGAGAGAGCATTTCTTTTCTCTGTGCTCATAGTGTGGTTTAATATATCCCATGTCTTTTATCCGGCATCCGGCTTCCTGCCTGATGGAATGTAATTGGCCTCAGGAGAAAGCATGCTGGAGGATGAAGTGATGATCATGAAGATTTAGAGTGAGAAGAGAGGGCACTTCCTGGTTTACAATCCCAGTCCATCGAGAGGACACGTTATTTGAGGTGGGGACTTGTAACGCTACGGTCTCATTGTTGTAATAACCTCACTCAGAACTGCATCCACCTTTAAGACGCTACATGTGTTGGCTTGGAGGATGTAAAGCTGACAGAACTGCCCTCCTTTCCCTCCTCGGTGCCCCTGAAGCAGTCCTAATGCAGCAAATACAAACACTCAGGTAAACTATAAACTAGATTTATGATGGTGCTTCTTGCAAAGGTCATCAGTCCACAGTTTGATTCTACTTACCCTCGTAGGTACAGCATTAGGTTGAAAGCAGGGAATAAAAAAATATATGCTGATTCGAAATGGAGAAGCATTACCTGTTCATTGTTAGTGTTTTTCATCTCTCTGCTGAATATTTTCTCATATGTATGGTAGAGTGTTAAATGTTTAACTTAGTAGTAGAAATAAACATATTTACAGGTTCTTTTGGTGTCTAAAGCAAAATTCCCCATTCATGACAACTATTAAGGGATCAAATTCTTTTTGAAGCGGCTTAAAGTTACATGATTTTAGGCATATAGCAGCATATGCAGTAGCTTGTAAAAATGCCCTCAATAAGCTCAAGTTGCATCACAAGGTAGTTATTTGGTTGGTCATTCTTTTTTATATTCAGTATTAGACTGGTTTTCACAAGGGGTTGGTATTTTTATAGGACTACAAAAACAGATGAGGACACACATTTTTTAACACAAAATTTAAACTTTTTAAATTAATCTTTTATCCAGGAAATGTTTAATGAGGTGGCCTAGAATAGACACAAGTTAGTGTGTGGTGGACAGTAATAGATAGCCCTACCAGCAGTGTCCAGTAGGGTTATTGTTAACTTTTAATCAATAATAATAAATGATAATACAGATTGTAATAAAAGCACAACGACAGGCTTAAACCTCAGTTCCCACATTAGCTGGTTAAAAAACGTGTTTGTGCTGCACTCTCCCTTCTGAACACATCACACCAGTTTTGAAATATTTACACTGGCTTCCAATAAACTGCCTTGCCTTGCTGGGATATTGGATAACTGTCAATCAAAATGAAACGCCCCTAATTATGGCAAATTTCAAGATTAAATAACATCCAAAGGAATGAGTTAAAAAAAAAATTCACCCCCCCCCTCATAGTTGTCATGAAGATAAACTTGACCTATTAATCCTAAAATGTTATTTTTTTGTGCCAGGCTTTCTGGTTTATTTTTGCTGTGAAGTTGGTCTTTTTAACATGGGAGTCTATGGGGATTGACTCTGTTTTAGAGCCAACCCCTAGCGGATGAGGGGTGAACTGCAATTTTTTGCACTTCTGCATAGGCTTCACATTTTACCGGCCGATAGACAGACTTTACTCTAGCTAGCTATATGATGCTAATGCTAAAGTAGCACCTTCCAATGATAATGCATGCTGTAAGCACTGCTCATTGATTGGTAAAGATGACTATGAGATAACCAGAAAGCCTTGATCTTCCTTCTGATGTTTTGGTGCTCCTTGGTTGGAGTAAAGGTCTATGCATATTCTGCAAAAACAGAGAAATGTCTTCTCTTTACCTGGGCTACAACAAAAGAATAACAGCATTTTTTTTCCTCACAGCCTTTGTTTAGGAGGAACCTCAGCTTGGAGAAACCTTTCTCTTGTGTGTCGACAGCTAATTTGAGCTCTATTTTGCATCCTACCTTAATTCTGAGCTCTCTCCAGACAGTGAAAGTCAGTTCAGTGCTGACTCTCATCTCATCTCTTGCATTTCTTTGCTGAATCAAACCTCAGTGTGCATTCACAGTGGCAGGTGTGTTGATATCCGGTTGCTAGCGTGTGATGCAGTGTGTTAAGCAAAACATCATGCTGTTTCCTGGAAGCAAAAGTTGTCAAGTGCAGTTTCTCAGCCTTGGGACACTGTTGGGCAACAACGGCTCCAGAAATGTGCAAAATAAATGTTAAGCGAGTCACGAACATCTAATTTTCAGGTTGGAAAGTTACATAGTGTGACTTTAATGCAGGGTGACTTCCATTTCAAGCTAACAAGACTTACAGTTCTAGGCTAACCAGAGTTTTCATCTTTGATGCGTATCACTTTGGTTTTGTATTCACACCTCCCCAAATGAACTGGAATTTACAAGCAAATGAACGAGGGTTCATCTAAGAAGGGCTGGTGTGAATAACCCTTCATGTATGGCAAAAGCATCTTACATACTCTGCGAGAAATGAGAACTTTGTTCTTGTTCTTGAGGACAAAATGACATAATTTTGTTCTCGTGATCCTGGTTTGGTAGTTCTTGTAGCTTTTTGTCCATATCAGTGAATAGAACTGTGTTCTTGTAGGGCCTTCGAGAACAATAGTGTGATAGGTCGGATATTTGAGGTGGGCATGGTTAATGCGGAAAAACGTGAAGCGGAAAGGCACCTCTTTCGCTGATGTGCAAGTTTCAACAAGTTTGAACAGATCGTTTTAAGGAACAACTGGTGAAGGATGTGAAAATGTACGAAATTGTATGCAACACGTGGCAGATAAAGACACCGACACCGCTGCATGCACAACCCTGCCTATGTATGATATAACAAAGACATGGATAAACCCCCCGCCCCACAGACACACACACACACACACACACACAAACACACAAATTACTCCGTGCTCCATCGCGTTTGAAGTTAGTTGAGAAGTATGAAATACCAGGGTCAAAACAAACTTGTGGTTCTCTGTTCTCACCGAGTATATAACAAGCTTTACTCACCTGACAGGTAACGTTTATGTTCTTGGTTTATTTTTCCAGCCCTGTCTTACATGATACTAAATATTTGGCTGTAAAAACATGCTTTGCCCTTGTTTACTGCCTTCTCAAGCAGCATCTGTTATTTAGGCTTATGACACACTTCTGGGACCTAATTAAAAAAAAAAAAATGCTCTTGCTCTTAACCCATTTATTGGATTACATTGACAAAGCCAAGATTGGTACAATGATTTCTGACATAGCAGAATCCTTTAAAGAATTCATCAAGAGATGAATGCAGTAATACATGCACCAACAGCCTTTATAGGCTGTTCATAAGGAAGACAAATGTTTGTACATTATTTGTATCCTATTTCTTTCCCTTCTGTCCGCCCCCTCTTTTGTTGTTATGAGGCAATACATCATAAAATATTAGACAGTGAGGAAATTATTCTATATACTGAAGGCCAATACTGTCTTTTAGAGGAAAAAGCCCAATTCAATCACCACCTCATCTTTAGGCTAAGGGATATGGCTATTTTTACCATTCTATAGCAGCAGAAGGAGGGGGATACAAACCCACTGAGGGATTCCCCCGCACTGCGGTGATATACCTCCTCAGGGCCATCCCGAGGGATTGCTCCCAAATTACATTGAAGTGACTTAAATTGCTTTACCAAACCAGGGTTCATATGGAGTACATAGTGTTATATCCTTTTTCTGCACCAAGCATGCAAAGTTTAACTGGGTGAAAACTTAACGGTTATACATTTTTCATGAGAAGTGGCTTTGATATGCGTCAGACTTGACATTGAGTCGTCTTTTCGTTTGACTTTATTAACACAATTCCTCTGCCGTTCCTTTGTGCTGCGCTTTAATCGGAGAACATAAAAGGGACAGTAAACAAGTGACAAACAGGACATTTTCTTGATTGTGGCGGTTATATCTCAACATAGTGCAGCAGAGTGCTAGTACTGCAGAGAGTGAAAGATTAAATTGAATGTGGGTCAGTTCACAGCCAAAACTCTGCTTATCTGAATTCTTACAGACCCTGAATGGAAGTGATTATCCCTTCCAGTTAATTGAATAATTGAGGCTTGCTGGAAATCATTTCCACTGGTCACTGTCGTTATTATTGCTGTAAAAGTTAAAGCTAAAAAAAAAATAACAACAAACAGTCGTGGTAAATCTGTGAGTTGTGGGAATTGGGGGAGATGTCAATAATTAATAATGTATAGTCCTAGTTCATAGGAAACCAGAGCTCAAACTAACTCTGTTTCAGGGCAGGTAATGCAAAGCTGTGCTCATTCTCATCTGAAATTCATTTTGATTACCTCCATGCAAGATTAATGAGGATTCCTTGGCTGCATGTTTACACAGGCTACACAGTTGATTTAAATCATTCATGAAGTACAAGGCGCTCGCCGAGTTGCCCACCTGCTGACGGGAGATGGAAACCTGGGGCATGATACTACTCGAGGAGAAACTCTTAAGAAGTCAGGGCTTCGGGGGAGGAAGGAGGGAGGAGATGTGATGTGAGGGTCAAAAACGAGACAGCGTGAAAGACATTAGTCAGTTGTAAGGAATGATGAAGGGTGAAGGAACGGGGGGTAAGGGAAGGAAGGGGAGGACGAGGCTTCAGCACTGATTCATACAGCAAATTTAACTCACATTGCAAGCTGAGATCAATCCACAGCGACTACTTAAATGGGACTGTGACTGACAACATTTATTATGCTTTATGTCACAAATTTCTTTAAATTGATAAGGATTTATTTTTCTGTCTCTGTAAGGCGAGTGAAAACGAATGGACTTCTCCCCCCAGTGAGCACTTTTCCATTACAGCACATTTAAAAAAAACAGCGTGGTTCACCATTGAAGAGGTGTTCATTAAAACCCCAAAGGCAATGTTTTTCGTGGACAGTTTAAAGGCATCTGAATGTGGATATTCAATCAAACTATATTTGAAACACGGTTTCTCAAATGGGGGTACACGGAGACACCGAAGGTGTATACTAGAAAATAAAAAAATAGGGTTAACTTGTTCTATATTTAATATCTTTCATACGTAATAGATCTATTAATCTGGAGGATACCTGCTTTCATATGTTTTTGTGGTTTGCTTCAAGTGGAGAAGTTAGCAGATGGTCTAAAGTGGACAGAGCTGTTTTCATGTTCTTGTTACATTCCTATATAATTTTTGTGTTTTGTTTAGATGCCAATACTTGGTAGAGTCTTTAAGCTGAGTTTCTACACTTTATACTGATATCGGATTGCTGAGTGTAAAGATAATTCATACTGCTTGTATCTTGTGCTGCTTCCTGTACAATGGGCTCTAAAGAGGGTTGAGGTTGATTTATTTATTCGTTTTTACCCTATCTGACAAAAGAAATTCAACAATGTTGAGCATATTAAGACAATGTGGAGATTTTACCATTTAAACCATTACATGTTTATTTCTTTTCCAATTCCGTATCCACCATGGATTTTCAGCCTAATCTAAAATAAATAGGGAACACATTAATCATGCAATCCTGTTGAGCCATGTGTTTGTAATACTACCAAACAAAGCCATGGACTTATAGAAAAGCCAACTTTACTTTAGGATGAAGAATTAACTGCCATGTGGTGTATTTAAATGGAAAGCTTTGAAAGGATGGTTTGCATTGGAAGATAATGGTCGTACTACAAAAGCAATTGTGACAGTAAAACCAGACATTTCCTCCCACATGATTTATAATTGCCACGATTGGGCAGTGTTTGGAGGCTGCAGGCTACCAAATATGCCATGTTTCCATCACTATACATTAATGGATTAGTGCCAATCTGCTTTCCTTGTCATGCTGTGTGACCAATCTGGATCCTGTGCTGACTAAGATCTTCCACTTCACATTTCTGGGTGATAACCAAAATATCACCCAATCTGAAGCATTAGTAAAATATATAAATATATAGAGAGAGGGTTGATTTAACATTCAGAAGGTTGCTTGAATTTGCATCATTTCTTTCCTCCCCCCTCTTATTTCTTTTCCTCATGAAAATGCAAAACCTCTCATGTTTTGTAAGCATTAGTAACACAGTATTCCAGGCTGTGCACAGACAAATAACTACTTCAGTTATGTAACAGCTTTGTCACACGTGGACATTTTTGGGAAGCAGTGCTCATTGCAGTGGTCATTTTAATCTTTTTTTAGTTTTGGTTTGCGTTGGGTGGTAAGCTGAAATACTGCAGCGCCACAGGAACATGTGTGCCTTTACCAGCGCCAGCTTGGTGCAGGCTGGTTTTATTTCAACGCCACAGCGGGCAGAGGGGAGATCATGGCATTGCCCCGAGAGAAAGAGAGGCAGATACAGAGAGAGGTGCAAACAGGAATAGAAGAGAGAGACTGTTAGCTTGGGTAAGTGGATTATGTGGTGTGGAAAGGAGGAGGGAGGGCCTCTGTCCTCTGGTGCTGCTCCTGCGCTGGTCAAATATTACTTGAATAAATGGAAAACCAAAATATTTACTTACACAACCGTACAAACACCATTTAGTTGGACTTTATTTGACTTTGGTGCCAGATGGCAAGGGTTTCTTATGTAAAGGGATACAACAGATAGCAGAAATTAACTTGTGCAAACTTGGTCTCTTATTTAAATGAAATAACTATGTCCTGCTGCTTTAAGTTACTGTAACCACATATAGCTGCATATTTTCAGTGAAAACAACCTGTCAAATCGGCCTGAATCCCTTTTTTATTAAGTGCTTTTAAAACTCAGCCAACTCTTTCGGTTTCATTGATCCATTACAGTACTGTACATACAAGTGAGTGGACACAGAAATCATATGTAATAAGTACATGTACTTTAACTGAGATGCCTATTGTTGCTACTAATAGGCTGTGTTTTCTATTTATTTATTACCATATATAATTTGTTTTTAATATAACTGTAAACAACAGTTATCAGGTAATAAGGTGTTAACCCTTAGGGGTCTGAGTCTATTTTAGTTGTCAAATACTTTTGATTTTGCCTTCATATATCATGTAAAAAAAATGCTTACCATACACATGTGTTTTTTTTAGCTAAGTGTTATTTCAGCACAGCCCAAAACTAAAGCTTATCTTTCTTCGACTCCCTTTATTTACATATTGGAACCATAAATGCACAAAAATAATAAAAAAATTTATCTGCTGATTTGACCATTTTTTTTCCATGATAAAATTATGAAAAGTGACAGATAAAATGCAACGCCTGCCCATCCTATCCCCATGTTGCACTCAGATACAATAAACCTTTTTGTGGTTAGATTTAAGTTGTTAACATCAAAGGATCTGATCATGGTAAATAAATCACAGACCCCTTCCAAAAAGATTCTTTTAATTATGTGTACATGCAGTATGTTTTTTTTGATAAATGCCTCAAATATTTTGCATTTATTTGAAGCATTGTTTGTGTATGTGTTCAATAATTAATGCTTTGTGTTTGCAAGCCGCTATATACAAGAGAGTATGGGGGTATTTCCCTGTCTTTAATCAAATGTGTAACTGTTCGATTTGTACAAGTTCGATTTGTCTCTCAAAACTCTCACAGTCAAAAAGTCCCTTCTTGTTCTCAAATAAATCGTTCTTTCAAAACTCTGCTCCTCTTCTTAAGTTTAGTGTTGCAGGTTCAAATCTCCTAGGTTTAAACTTGGTCTCTTTCCCCCACACTCAGATACATTCTATGCTCTCAAAACTTCTGCTCTTGGATATTTTTCCTCTCTCTTGGGTTGATGAATGAGCTGTCTGTCAAACCTCCTCCAGCCAATAGAATACTAGATAAGTGATGCCAGATCAAATAGCAACTGAAGGCTTGGCTCCCCGTGGCATTGAGGCGGGCAGGGGGCACAGTGAGATGTATGGAGGAGGAAGATCTAAGGGAACGAGATGGGATGGCAATGTGGAGGACATAGATATGGAGGGGTGAGGTTATGGATGGCCTTGAAGGTATAGAGGAGCAGTTTGAACTGGATATGGGAAAATACTGGAAGCCAGTGGAGTTTCTGTAGGATGGGGTTGATATGGTGATATGAGGGGGTTGTAGTGATGATCTTAGCAGCTGAGTTCTGAACCAGTTGAAGTTTGTGGAGGGACTTTTGAAGAAAGCCAGACAGGAGAGAGTTGCAGTAATCAAGGTAACAAGACTGTGAAAAAGGATTTTTGCAGTATGGGAGGTGAGGGAGGGATGGAGCCGATTGATGTTTCAGAGATGAAATTATGCAGACTGGGTAATGTTATTGATGTGAGGTTGAAATAACACTGTACATGCATTAGTTTTGTTCCAATTAGAGGAATTTCTGATTTATCACTGTTTAGTTTCAGAAAGTTTGAGTTAAACCACACTTTTATTTCAGATAAACTGGAGGTGAGGGAGGAGAGTGGGAGTGTGGTGTTGGGTTTGCAGGAGCGGTAGAGCTGGGTGTCATCTGTGAAGCAGTGAAAATTAATGGTAAATTTGCAGAATATATGGCCAATGAGAGGCAGGTACATGAAGAAGAGAAGGGGCCCCAGGACAGAGCCCTGGGGCACACCTGTAGTGACTGGGTAGGGATTGGATCTGAATGATTTTAAATGTATGAACTGAGTGAGAGATTTGAGTGAAACAAGTCCAGGGTAATGTGAGTGATACTGATGGAAGAGTCTATGAAGGAAAGTGGAGGGAGAGATTGTGTCAAAGGCTGCACTCACATCAAGAAAGATGAAAATGGAGAGTAAACCGGAGTCAGCTGCGATGAGGAAGTAATTTGAAATTGTTATGAGGGCAGTTTCTGTACTGTGACAGGGGAGAAAACCAGATTGGAAGTGCTCATAGAAGTTATTTTGAGACATGTATGTGTGGAGTTGAATTTCAAGAATTTTGGAGAGATGGGGTGGCGGTTATTAAAATAGGTTGGATCAGAGCCAGATTTTTTAACAGAGGAGTGACAGATGTAGTTTTAGATAATGGTGGCACGATACCAGTGGTGAACGACTAGTGAATAATGGCGGTTATGAGGGGAAGCAGTGAGAAGAGGTAAGATTTGATCAAGGGTGTGGGGAAGGGATCAAGGTAACAGGCGGTGGGCTTGGATTTACGGATGAGGTCAGAGATTTCAAAAGCACTGGGGACTTAAAAGCTAGAGAAGGGCTGGCAGTGGAAGAGAGCCAAACAGAGGCAAAAACAGGCAAGAATAGAAATTTTACTTCTTCTTCTGTTTTATTGGCATTTACTTTGTCATAGTAAGAGACAGATCCTTTGGCGTTTGAAATACATTCTCAGAGGTCCATAGATATCCATGAACACCAAGAACATAAATATGAACCTTCCTATTGTGGAGCAATACTTCATTTACTTTGAGCATGTCGTTTTAAGTTTTTTTACTATTTTTTTTTCTATAAATATTGCCAGGGCTTAAGATGTTAAATGATTTACTTTAACACTACAAGTACTGTAAAAACTGCCATGAAGTCAGTAAATTTAGAAAATTATCCCTGAAATCTATTAAAGCTTAACAACTACAACATCCATTGAGAAACTTTTGACTTACCTGATTCATTTGACTGAACATGGTGTGTTTAAATACTTAGGAGCTAAATATTATATTTGGAAGATTAAGTTTGTTAAATATGATCTTTTAAAGGTTAAAAAATATGACTTTTACTTAATGCCTGACCTGCTAATGCAGCAAAGACTGAGAAAAAAAAAAAACTTTACTGTTCTTACATACAGCAGTGGAGCCTTTATGATTTAGTACTTTGAATTTTGATTATGTTTGAGTAATGGGAAAATACCTTGTAAAATAACAAATTAGGTATGACCTTTAAGGATTGCACAGTGAAGTGTTACTTAAAGCATAAATTTTCATCAGTTAAAATGGAGAGAAAAATAATATCAGTTTGGCATTTCAGTGGAACATCATTAGAAACAAAACCAACCACTGGGGAAGAGCTGACATTAATTCACTGCATCAGTCCATTTAAATGAAATGAAGCTTCAGATGAACTTTGTAAATCACTGGGAATAAACTGAGGGAGAGTAATTTGTTGAATAGCAGGTGGAAACTTTTTTTTTTATGGAAAAAAAAAAACAAAAACTCACAAAAGCTAGATGAGTCAGCCTTCCCACTGATATACAATACCCTATTACTGTATGAGTTACTGTATCTCCAAAAGGGAAGGCAAAGGCCCTGCAAAGAATTTGGCTGCAGTCTATGAACCAGTTGGCCCACACCCCACCCAGCTTGTAGGATGCTGTGTCATGTCATAAATATTAGGGGCACAAACAGCAGGGAATATTTCACAGCCTTTAACGATGCTCTTCAATGGCTGGTGCAGCCTTTTTAGTGTATGAATTGTGGAATCAACACAATTTATTAAATGTGATTAATTCTGTTTTTTTTTCTTATCCACAGGACTACACATTGACCATGTATTTCCAGCAGTACTGGAGGGACAAGCGTCTAGCTTACGTTGGAATACCTTTGAACTTGACTCTGGACAACAGGGTTGCTGACCAGCTCTGGGTCCCTGACACCTACTTCCTCAATGACAAGAAATCTTTCGTCCATGGAGTTACGGTGAAAAACCGCATGATCCGCCTGCATCCTGATGGAACCGTTCTCTATGGACTCAGGTATGTTCTAAGACTGTCTGTTTATCTTCTCAATCTTTGTTGTAAATGTAATATTATTAGTAGGGTCATTTTGCTTTCTTGAGTGTTTTTTACCTGAAAACATGTCGCTTTTTGGCAAAAAGTTACTTTTTTTTTTATCCAAATATGACATTTTGATGCTATCCATTGGTTTCCTTATCTATGTTATTTTCTATGAATAGACTTGTATAAAGACTGTGTAACAATGAATTGGCTTGAACTGATTTGGTCTGAAAAGTGTCCTGACATGGCTTTTGTTGTAAATTGGCACTGTACACAGTACTGAAAGTTTCATGTGCTTGATAGCGAGTCAGCTAACATCAGGTAACGTTAGCCTACAATGTCCCTCAGTACAAAGCGAATCATTTTGGGAAGGCTATCACCACTGCTTCTGTATTGTTATTGGATTTTAATTTTTGTTATTGTCATAAAATTAAAAAGAAATGAAAACACACACAATAGCGCCTGGTTTAATGCAATACCTTTTGCCAGCCGAATGCAGTTAACGTTAGCCTCAGCAAAAATTTATGCTCATGGAAAGGGAGCCCTGGCCCACCTTATATTTGGACAATCCTTTTCCAGTATAAGAATTTAATGAGGAAGATGCTATTTATGTAACACAGCTTGATTATGGGCTGAGGTGCAAATGTAGCTGGACCTGTTAACGGCTGAGGTCAAGACCAGGTGAAGGGAGTCCAACACAGCTTACCACTGCCACCGTACTTTAAAAAAACTGGCAAAGCAAGGTTTTCCAAATGCTATTCAAAATTTTTCAGCATATGCACTTAATAAACTTACTTTTTGATCTGAAGCAAATGTCTTTTTACTTTCATTTTCCTATCATAGACACCAGAATGCTTAGTTTATATGTTAAAATCACAAAATATTTAAAAAAAAAGGTTTAGTTTGTCACCTTTTTTGCAACTTTTGAGTTTGCAGGTATGATATTTACAATCTAATGGTGAGCTCTTTGGGGGCAAAAAATATATATATGACACTGACAGAAAGGAAAAACACCAAAAAGCATAGATATTTAGATGTTTAAGATGAGCTTTAAAAACAACTCAGTATGAAGTGATCTATTGGTCTTGCTCATTTCATTGGATCTGTTGAAATTGCAGACTAACATTTGCCTCATCTGTTAAATTATATACTTTTCCCCACAACAGGCAACAAAATGGAGGGTTCTGGGTCAAAATGCTCACCAGTGTCAGGATACATCTATGTGCTTAAAACCCTATTATTGCAATTATTTATTTATTTATTTATTTATTTCGGCATAGTAAAAGTAAATAAAACATATTACAGAAAGGAAAAAAACAAAAA
>JBAFTB010000027.1:15054652-15065572 GCA_037177355.1 Melanotaenia trifasciata | reverse complement strand
AGCCAGTGTAAAGACCTCAGAGCTGGACTGATGTGGTCCACTTTCTTGGTCTTAGTGAGGACTGGAGCAGCAGAGTTTATGAATAAGCTGCAGGTGTCTAATTGATTTTTTTAGGTAGAAACTGTAAAAACACTGTTACAATAATCAAGCCGACGAAAGATGAAAGCTGGACTAGTTTTTCCAGGTCCTGCTGAGACATCAGATCTTTTATCCTTGATATATTCTTAAGGTGATAGTATGCTGTTTTTGTAATTCCCTTAATGTGTTTCTCAAAGTTAAGGTCTGAGTCCATCCATATGCCTACATGTGGAAATACATTTTAATATGAAAAGACTTGTAAGTTGTAAAGTTTTTAATCATGAATATATCCACTTTACCTCATAGACATTCATGCATTTTTTTATTATTATTAGTTTCAATTCAGGATTTTGTTCTTTTACCTATTCACATCTTCCAAATTCACTGAAAAAAAGCCTGTGATTTCAATCATTTATTAAAATCTGCACTTAACATTGCCAGTGCGTAAAAATATCCAGTTTCGATCCTCCAACTGTTACTGAGTGTCTGCAAAGTGGTTGGACATTAAATAAACTGCAGCTATGAAGCATGGTCAGCTGTGTGGGGTGTAACTTATAGGTGACAGGGTTAGAGATAGGAGTTTAACAAAAGTCTTGCTGTAAATATTTGCCTTGAGAGCCAAAACACTTTAATCTGGCCATGCCAACCGATTGCTGCTTCAACAGTTAATGGACCAATAATGACCTGAACGTATTATACGGCTGTTATCCATTACCTTGCTGCAGCTTCAGGAGTAATCCAGTAGAAGCACATTCCTTTATCTGTTGTGCTACTCAGTCTCTCTCCCTTTTGTTAAGGCATGCATGCAATATCCGGTCATTATGCCTTGGACTGTTTGTCTGATTTGTATGTTTGTAAAGCAAATGGATAGCTGCAATATCCGGTGTGAGCATCGGCAACTGAAAGGGAAGCAGAGGTCTATTCACTTCTCTGATGGACCATTTTGAGTTTTCAGCAGGTATCTTGATTGAGATGGAGGGTGTATATATGTGTGGGTTAGTCTTTTGTATGTGCCAACCTGCCAGTAAGAGCAGTGTAATGATCAGGAGGAAATCAATTCAAGGAGGCAGGAGGCAAACAATTGAATTGTTTGAAGGAGAATCTCATTTTCCTGAGCAATTTCACAGGATTGCGAAGTTAAGAATTACCTTCTCAAACATTAATCTGGTTGAAGCGATTTCCCAGACTCGTGGCCCTTGTTCGTAATCATATTATATGAATGGTGAAGGCGTGGGCTGGAGCGGGAGCACTTTTAGTGTAATGGAAGACAAGTTTGAGACCACAGTGTGATCTTTCAGACCTTCAAAGCATTTTTATCTCAGCTACAGAGTACAAAATAGCAAAGGATTGCTTGGTACGAAGAATGCTTTGGTAATAACACCTTCTCCTTTCTATGATCTTGAGCCATAGTGCAAATGTCAGATTGGCCTGTGATTACACTTTATTTGATTTCTGAGCACCTTTGTTTGGGTTATAAAGGTGGAGAAGAGATTCTAGGACATATACCATGAGAAAGACTGGGATGCAGAGCAATAACCGCTAATTAAGAGAGAAAAAGGGGAAAGGGAACGAAAACAATGGGATAAGACAGACGATGTGGGTAAAGAAGACCAAAAAAAGAAAGAAAGAAAAAGACAGCGAGTAAGAGAAACCCTATGAAACTATATTTCTCTCCGGAGAGCGTAACGGCACGATGAAAAAGATGGGAAGCCCACGGGCGCTTGGCCTTTTGATTAAATTGTCCGAACAGTTTGCAAGGGAGGTAGCAGAAGAGAGGAAGAGGAGTGGTGGGGTGGGAGTGAAGGACAGAGAGTAATGGCACAGCTGAAAGAACACCTATAAAGAACAAGGCTGTCGTTAACTCAAAGAAAAAAAAAAAAAAGGCGCCATCCAATAGCGGCCCAGACATTGAGCATGTGCACGAGCGCAGATTCACACACACATGCACACACATACACAAGCGGTACTAACCTTGTAATGTGCCAATAAATCACACTAAGGGCTAGATTGACCTTACCTATCCTCCACCCAAACCTCATGACTGTTTCTTGTCTCTTCACTGTACATTATGACACACACACACACACACACACACCAAATGTCATGTCTGCGTGTGTTTACGAGCAGCCTTGCTACTGATAGACTCAATTTATTTCTAAGACAAGAAAATGAAGCAGTAGCGATATGTTTGTTGTGTATCTGTAATGAGATAAAATACAGCTTTTGTGGAGCATAAGGTCATAAGGTCTGCATGACGATAGATGAGTTGTTTGTTTATCTGTTGCCAGTTGAATGGCACCCAATAATTGTGCTAGCAGAGCTGGTAAATGCAACCCTATGCAGAAATATTTTAAGATGGAGGGAAGACAGTAGAAATCAGTGAAATAAAGAATGACCTTGACATGTCTTCTGAGTTATTTCAGCTGTTATTATTCCTGATTTGCACATATCTTTTAGATTTTTTTCGTAGAGTATTTTTCATCTATTAAATCAATATTTAAATGTTTTAATGGCACTTTGTTTCATCTACCTGGTGTTTTAAAGTTAGTTATAAAGTTGCAGTTGCTGATATGTAATTACCCCAGTGGTTCACACATTTTTACATCACATACCACCACAGAACAAATCAGGCTGTCCAAGTACCACCGTTATGACTGATATCTTGGGGTGAGAATCTTTTGTCACATCATGATACGTTTAGATAACGATTAAAAGCCCATTTATGCTCAAAAGATGGATATGGAACGTTTTGTTTGTCTTCTGCGTCATTTACGTGGGTAATTTGATCTGTTTTTGGGGTCCTTGCGGATGAGTACTCAGACAGGCCAAACAGAGTAGTACCGCCAGAAACTGCTGGGGGGCAGTATTGAGCGGTAAAGCTGGTGTGTGACTCTTCTGAGCTTGGTTGCTGATACGCCACCGTCTTGTGCGCAATGAATTCTGGGAGAAAATTGGACACCAAGGATGCATCACCAGCAGCCTTCGTTTAAGGCCAAACGAAGTGCGGATTCGAAGGGTGGATCCTTCAAATTCCGTGAACCTATGTGGCCGACTAATCCGCACTTCGAAGTGTGCAGACCCTGAATTGGGACACACGCTACAGTTACCACTGACAGTTCAGAAAGGGAGCCTGATGACCGCAAAGAGACTGCCGCAGCTTCTCCTGATGGGCAGGGTTGAATTTAAAAACGCATCCTTGGTTAGAGTGGAGAAACAGAAAGTTAGGTCAATGCTGGACAACATTTAAAGCTGGTAGAAACTAATTAAATGTACAGTGTGAATGCTGTATTTGCATGTTATTATAGTTAAATAACAATGAAGAAAACCCATAGTCATCTTAAATGTCCGTTAATTAGGACACCTTGTACACCATGAAATAAATAACCTATGTGTGTTGTCTCATTATTTAAGCTATTCCAAGAGTGGAATGTTTGCCTCTATATTTTTTCATGAATTTTTATTTACTGAAAATGCATTTGTCTTGTTCTGTCAGTGGCTGTTCAGTGGTTAATTGCAGCTGTTAATCAGTTTACATCAAACTTTATTTACAAAGCACTTTTCTCGTCAAAGGCTACACAAAGTAATTTACACGATGAAAATAAATGTATGCATATTAAAGTAAAACAAGCCTTCACACACCAAAGTATATGACATAGCAATTTAAAAACACAACCATCATTGTCTCTCACAGTTACACAGACACCCACATACATGCACAAACAGAGCAGTCCCCCCTCCCTCCATTATACACAAACACGAACTCCATCATTTCTGTTTCTTAGGACAAAACTAAAAAAAGCAATAAACATCTGGCTTGACGCAGCTGTGAGGAAACAATATCTTGGTGATCCGATCACACCAAGAGCCAGCCCACCCATTTCCACAGAGACCACCACAGCAACCACCCAGATCAGGGCAGGACAGAGTCCACATCACAGCTGTAGGACTGCAGTGCAGGACCCCCAACCACTTTGACAAGGACAATCACCACGGCAACAACCCCCAGTCCAAGCAGGCAAATTTCCTGGGGTGAAGGATCCACATGAGGAAAGGAATGACTGTTATCCATCTTGTGTTATTTACATTTAGATAACACATAACCTGTCTTTCAGTTATGTGTGGATGCATACTTGAATAATTACTATGGTGCTTGTTAACAAAGTATACTTTATGAGCAGTTGCTGCTTTGGGACGGGTGCTGCAGGACAGCTGTTGCACCAGGACATGATCTATGAGGGTGGGAGGCGAAAAATCAGAGTATACCCACTAGAATATGCTAGACTACACCACTGAGTGTGAGTAACACTGGTATTACACCTACCATAGTTTGAGAGCTACATGTGATATGTCTATCTGTATTTCAGTGCTTGAAATTTCCTTGAAAAAGATAATTGATTCATCCTACACCTGGAGATTTATACTTTGGTGTATGGGACTAATTTCGTAATCCTGCTCCCTCTGGATTTCAAGCCCATGCAACCCACCCCAGCAAAATTCAAATTGTGTCCCATGAGACCTGTGGGATTCCAATCCCAATGCAGCCCTCTACCTTAAAACACAGATGACGGATTTTTTCTTGCTATTTCAAACCCTGCATTCCTTTGCTTCCCTCTTTCGGAGATCTCAAATTATGAATTAGTTCATGCAACTTTCACCTTGGAAACATTAAATTATTATTGCATTCATATAATATTTTAGACTCATGTAAACATAAAAACCACCCAGTTTCTGTTTTTGGATTGCATGCTTTTTCATACTAACTTTAATTCTGTTTGTTTTCAGTTTCATGAATACATCAGCTATTATGTTGCAGTATGTTATTTTCTCCAGCCCATGGTCACTATGTGTCAATCCAGTTAGTATTATTATTTTTTTTTTTTGTAATTTAATCAGTTTTATCATCATTATACCTTTATCTTTATGTCATACAAACTCAAAAGGTGTGAAGGTGCCTTGTACATTCATACCCCTAGCGGATAAGGTTAGCTTGCGCTGGGAGCTAAATACATGCAGCACTATTTTAATGAGTTATTTCTGTCTGATGACCAAAGGGGATGTTGAATGTTTTAAGGCAGACCTTTGAATTTCAATGAAGCAGAGGTTGTGCGCCCACCTCGACTGCGTTCATGCAAGTCAAAGAAGATGAAACATGAAAGCACTCAGCAAATTGTTTTATAAGAGCGTTGACATAAAAGAAAGGTAGTGTTTGCCTTGTTTTTTTGTCCACTCTTCATTGTTCCTGCTGCACTTGAGGAAAGAAGTCACAGAATAACACAATTATTATTTTTCTCTACTAAGTCAATCCTGCTCTTAACTAAGCAGCTGCAGAAAAAATACTTTCTCTGTTTCTATAGTAACAGCTTAGACATTTGTTGGAGGTATCGCCATTGTGACTTTAATTGTTTAAAATCAAGCATTGTTCCATAAAGGCAGGTGTAGGTTAAGCATGAATAAACCATCCTAATTTCCAAGATTAATTGACGGAGTTTTCAGATGGATGTTCCTAACCCTTTAAAGTCTGACTCAAGAAAAAAGTATTTTTTTGTCTCTTTAGAAGAGAAGTAACAGATTTTGTGCAACAGGGTTTTGATTTTGTTTTTTTTTACATAAAATGATGCAAAAGGTCTCAGAAACTGTATGTATCAGATATGATACATACAGAATTATAGGGTTCATGGGGTAGAATTTACTGTATCTCTGTCTAGATGTCATTATTAACAAAAAATGGGATTCTTCTTACCACAGGGATCACCACGGTGCTGACCATGACCACCATCAACACCCACTTGAGGGAGACGCTACCCAAGATCCCCTACGTCAAGGCTATCGACATGTACCTGATGGGCTGCTTCGTTATGGTTTTCCTGGCCCTACTCGAGTACGCCTTTGTCAACTACATCTTCTTTGGGAGGGGCCCTCAGATGCAAAAGAAGCTAGCAGAGAAGGCGGAAAAGGCCAACAATGAAAGGGCGGCCAAGTATGACGCGGCAAGGGTAGGTTTTTTTGGACTTCTGTCTTTTGATTCTTGGGGTCTCCAACATTATTTGGTATGTTTTGGTGCAGCAGCAGAAAAAAAAAAAAACAAAGAAATGTTTACATTTACACCACTGCCACCTGTTTTCAAAATCTGATGTAAGTAGAAGTGTCTAATTGGCAACGATTCCAATGAGGACAGATGTAGAAGATGACAGGTAAAATAAAATACTGTTAATTAACTTGTACTTCATTATCAGTAATATGTTAACAAATAAAGACACACACACTTCCATTTTCAGGCATTTGTTCCCCACATGTGTCTGAATATTTTCATCTCTTCAGGAGGCAGGTAGTAGGACCGCATCCCTAAAACGGTCCAATCAAGTTAAGGGTCTTCGCCACTCACGCTCGGTGAGTTTTCCTTTTCAGTGAGAATCTATCGCCATCAACCAACATGGATGTGGTTCATTTTCTTTTTGCCTTTGATGCAAAATATCTCGCCATCCATGCAACGACTTCAGCAGCAACAGACATCTCCATGACATTGCATATCGTGAAATGATGCTCATGCGCACATTGTGAGAGCTGGTGTCGGATATGATGCTGTTTCTTCTTTTCAGAGCTCATTCCTAATGCATGTTGTTTGTAAAGTCTCATTGAAATCATCAACGGTCATTTCTTTCATGGCGCATGTCAGGATGTGGTGAAGCAGTCTGACTTCTGCTAAGTAGTGACTGCAGAGGTCCCCCAAGTGATTTTCATGCAATAGAAATAAGTGTTACTATAACTGGGAATGAACACAATAGGAGACAATGGAAGATCTAATATCAGCTTTAAGGGCGATGGGAGTCTGATTTGATTATTCCCAGTTTGATTTTGGAGTGTTTTTTCCTCAACAAAGTATTTCTTCATCATTAATCTTCCATCTAATAATTATAAACAACACTGTAAGTCACTGTATGCTGAGAGGAACACAAATTCCTTGTGATAAGGAATTTTTCCTTCATTTTTGTATCCTCCAACCTCCCAAGAGAAAAAAATATATATTTTCTGTATCTTGTAAATGGTAAATCAAGCTCATTCATTACATGAAGTCTGGTGTTGTCAATAGCTTAATAATAACCACATAATAAATGATGAAATACAATAAAACCTGATTTTAACATTATATGTGAGTGGCATTACAACTTCAGCCTGGAACTGATTTAAAAACAGCACAAATGTTCTTTTATGAAACTACAATACGGTGTAAAACCCTGTAAAGTTTATTTAATGCTACATTTTCAGTGCTGTCATTTGGGAATTTCTTGGTACTGTATTAGTACACGCTGTGTAAACTGAAAATAAAAACAGAATGCAGTGATTTGCAAATCTCACAAACCTCGTTTTTTATTACTATTAGAATATAAACCACATATCAGATGTTGAAACTGAGACATTTTACCATTTCATGGAAAATATTAACTCTTTTCTAACTTAATGGCAGCAACACATCAGTATAAAGTTATGACAAGGGAAACAAAAGGCTGTAAACTTGGTACACATGTGAAATAACCAGAGGAGCATTTAACTATTAATTAGGTTAATGGGAAACAGGTCAGTAACATGACTGAGTAAAAAAGGAGCATTTCAGTGAAGCAGAGCCTCTCAGATGTGAGGATGGACAGAGGTTTACTAATCTGAGGTAAACTGCATCTAAAAATTGTGGAACATTTTTAGGAAAATATTCCTCAATGTAATGTAAACTCTTGTAAACTCAATGTCAACACTTTGAAGATCATTTACAGTGTATGGTACTATTATCAAATAATTCAGAGAATCAGGAGGAATCGCTGTGTGCATGGGACACGATCAAAGGTAAAAACAGTTTGCTACTCATTCTCTATTGGAAATTACTGCGCGGGCACAGCAACCAAGGTCCAGGACTGTAGAGCAGCTAGAATCCTGTATTAGACCAGAATGAGAAAACATTCCTCTCCTAAAACTCCAGCAACTGGTCCCCTCACTTCCCACACATTTCCAGACAGTTGTTAAAAGAAGAGGGCATGCCACACGATGCTAAACATCATCCTGGAACTACTTTTTACAGACGTGTTGCTGCCATCGGATTTACAATGAGGCTCATATTATCCATGAAATGATCAAATGACTCCGTTTCAACATCTTATATGCTATTTATGTTCTGTTGAGGGAAAATGGTTTTATTAGATTTGTAAATCCTCAAATTCTTTTTTGAACAAAATATGAAACGATAAAATATGAAACTATGAAAGCATGACATATTTGCTTCTGTAACTTTTTTTATTCTTAACAGAAATGTTCAAATTTTCCCCTTATATACGAAAAAAGTGGGACTTCCCCAGTTGCTACATTTGCATGAACGACTTAATCTCCACTTGCCATTTCTATTTATCTGTTTTGTGGCACACTCATCATAAGCATGGATTATAATGTTCAGTCCTGTATCTTCTGTCCTGAATTATGGTAATGAAACTGTTGAGATAAGTTCTGATGAAGAGCATTTTTGAGTTAGCTGTTGGGTTATATTGGCTATTAAAAACCACACTTTCAGGTGCCACCAGCTCAACAGCAAAAAATTGATGTGTTGTTTCTCTTTTTTTGTCCAGAATACAAATTATTTTCCTTTCCTTAAGTGGATCAGAAAATTTGTTCCCAAGTCATATGGGAAGTATTTAGTCTAATGAAAGATAACTTATGCACCTTCTGTTGCATCAGATCTGAAAAATTTCTTATTGTTTCTTCTTTATCATTCGCATGCTAGCTAGGATGATGGCTAGCATGATAACTAGCATGTGCAGATCTGAAGCTGTTTGGTCAAGTCCATGTGCAGTGCATTTGCAATGTATCCCAAATCACAAAGCACTTCAATATCCTTAATTAAATATTCTTGAATTTCCTGTCTCAGATCTTGAGCCAGCATTTGGCTCAAGGAAATGAAGCATCAGCTTTCTCTGGCAGCCAGAAGGCTGTTGAAAGAGGAAAAAGTTCATGAGAGAAATCATCAGACCACAGAAATTCTACTTTTCCTTTCAATCTTCTATGAAAATAGTATGAAGTTTACAGTGGTATAGATTTAATCTGGTAGAAGTAGCGTATCCACATGCACAATGTATGCCTAAATGTATTTTAAAGCACAGCTATTGCTGTATTTCCTCATTAAAGAAGGCAGTTTTTATTGTCATTTTTCTTAAGTGAATGCATAATAAAAAATTTTAAAAAACTGTCAGATAATTCCTCCCAGGATTGTGGATAAATTGCATCACTTTAGTTGAGATATTTAACTAACCCTAACCCACCAAAGATTAAAACAAGCAACCTATTTTCAACAAGATGGATGTTCTTGCTTTCCTGGGGCACAGTCCACAGGCTAAAGGCAATTTTCGTGCCAGACTACCAATTTGTCGCCGTTCAGACTGAATGAACCAACCGTGGTTGCAATATTCAGAAAAAAAATATACCAGACAAAGAAAATGAGGAGAAACTTGTCACAACATCATATTTATTTACACCTCTACAATATATACCAACCTAGATGCACATGCATGGGAAGATTCTGAGCAATTGACCCAAAAAGGAACATATTTTGGGCTGTGTGCTCGTCTTCAGAGTCCCAATCATTTTTTTTACAGATGGGTGTGAAAACGATGTACTGGACCTAAAGCTCCACAGCTGAAGTGGATCCATTGGTGGAACTGAAGTCATTTAATTTATGTCAAATGATACGACAATAACCACCCAGGTTATTTTGTCCATGCCACCCAGCAGTACTTTGATGTATTTAGTCGGTCCATGTTTCCAAAAGGTTTTGTGTGTGTTTAGCCAAAGGTAGTGGTAGTCTACTTTCATGCAGTACATGATTATAATGTCCTCTTACCAATAGTTTCAACTAGAATCCAACAAAATAGCGACAGTAACAAAAGAGCACTAGTGTGATAGGTCTAAAGCTTGACAGTCACATTTTTACTACCAATAAAACCTTTTCCAGCCTCTAAATATAAACCTGGTAAACACTCCTTTCATGACCAGTTTACCCTGCGTCACCGGACGCTACTCCTCCATGCAGTTCTTTTTATAACAGCAATCTGAACAGCCAATTAAAACACTGACACGCATCCAGTAGAAGAAGTTGGTTGTTCTTGTACTGTTTATTTACTGATGTTGAACCAGATAAAAGTAAAAGGAATATCCAGTTCAGCCTGAAAGAAGATCTTAGCTCGAGTTTGGCTCAAAGACATCCTTCCAGATGGACGGTTTGAGACTGAAATGCTGGTTCCAGTCCAACAATGATAAAACTCTTTCACACAGTTGGTATCTCAATACTGCTGTGCATTTGGTCATAAATTTCCAAAAGAAGATTCTGCAATGTTGTTTTAAAAACTAACTCCATTTGAAATCAAGTTTTTTACATTTTTTAACATCTTATGTTTTATATGCTATGTAACATATGGCTCAAACAACACCTTAGAAGTGCAATGCGCCAACGATGCATCAGTCTCCCAAGGTTTCATAAAACTTAAAACATACTTGTTTGGCTTTAGCTCAGAGTAAGAGTCTCTAGTATTGCTTTACTCCTCCTAAATATATTTATGTGATCACATTATGGAGGTTTTCAAAGTAAAATACAATAAAGTTTAAGTTGGCAAAAACCACTAATCTGAAGCTTAATTCCACCTTAAAAGGTTGTGGAGTGGATGCAAGGAAGTAGATGGCAATTCATCTGTAAAATATGTCTCACCTGAACAAACTGTAGCCATTTCAAGCAACATTTTTTTGTTTTATTGACAATTACAGGGCCCATGATCAGCTATTGATATGTTAAAACGATTATTCTGAGACCAAATTCCA
>JBAFTB010000027.1:15042700-15053685 GCA_037177355.1 Melanotaenia trifasciata | reverse complement strand
GTGTTGGTGCAGGGATACATGGAAAACCTGCTGGATTGCGGCCCTCGTAGGACCGAATTGAGTAGCCCTGGCCTATAGTGTGTATGCATCAGATCCACTGCACCTCCGCTCCCTGGAAAAACTTTAAGCCCTGACTACGGGATAGACAGTTAGCATTTTTTATTTTTATTTATTCATTTATTGTTTCCTCAAGCAAAAATTGGGAAGGGTGTCAGAATATCCGATCCGAGCCATCCTACTTTTTTGGAACCCTTCCATTGGGATCCCACGCTTACCAACTAAAGGGTGGAGCTTGACACACTGAACTGTTGATTGGTCGAAAAGAATCACCAACTACCCATGTGATTAGATGCAATAAGAACAAAGCAGGAGCAGCACCATGTTTAAATACTGTAATTTAAAGTCACATGACAAGAAGAAAGACTACAGCTGCTGGAGGCCAACATTCTCCTCCATACTTTCTTTCTTTTGTTCTTTGTTATATTTCAAGGAAGGTATGGTACACTATGACATCATGAAATTACATAGCTGACACATTATTGCTACTCCACCTATCAGGTTGGTGCAGTTGGCTGTTGTAGAAAATGTAGAAAATGTTTTAGTTTTGAGTTATTTTAGATGGTGAAATATTGGCTTTTAGCTTTAGCTTGGCCTTCAGGAAATCATCTGATTCAAACAGAGCGCTCTCTGGCTACTGTCTGTTGCAGGTAAAACAACAAATGTAGGTGTAATTGCTGTTGAACAAAGACATAGCACTACATCAGCTAAAATCCACCTGCCTCAAAAAATGCACATGGCAAAAACACTGAGCATGCGAGAAGAAAAGCATCCTAGTCCTAAATGAGTTATGATCAAATTGTCATCTATGTCTTTATCCATACAGGCGGAACCACATGGCCATGGGAACATCCTGCTAACCACCCTGGAGATACATAACGAAGTGGCTGGAGGTGAAATCACCACTAGCGTGGCAGACATTAGGAACTCTCAGTCCATGGTGCAGCTGGACAGCACGGCCTCGTCGCACATCCAGTACCGGAAGCAGAGCGGCGGGATAGGGCCGCGCTCCGCCAGCCGCCACTCCTTGGACCGGTCTGCCCAGATGAAACGCAGCCGCCTGCGGAGGCGATCCTCTCAACTCAAAATCAAAATCCCAGACCTGACGGATGTGAATGCCATTGACCGCTGGTCACGCATCATCTTTCCTTCAGTATTCTCACTGTTCAACCTCGTCTACTGGCTATACTATGTCTGATTGGACTGTTTTGTTGTTTCTTGTTGTTGTTTGACTTTTTTTCATTTAATTTGTTTGTCCTATTTTTTTCTGTTGCTTTTATACATGATGAAATCTGTCACTTCAAAGACTGCAACACTGCAAGACGAATGAGAGAAACAGACTTCAAAAAGACTACTAAGTGCTGGACCAACTTCTCATCTAAATTGTTTTTATATTGCAGTCTTTGAGTCCTTGGCACCCAGGTGTTTTTATTTTTGAAAGTGTGTACTATAATTGGGATGGTCATTTCCCAACAATTGCCCTCTCAGTAGTTTGTAAATAGAAAAAAAAAAGCCAGCAAATTTTACAATAATATAGTATTTGCAGCCAAAAAACAAAGAGCAGATAAAGCAACAATTTTTTAATCAAAGAAAAAGTATATGAGAAAACTTTCTACAACACATGTGGTTAGATAAGTGCAGGCAATACATAAAAATCCATTAAACACTGGTACCCTAAACACTGTAAATGCATGCAGTGATCAGCCGTTGAGGATTTTTTGCCTTTGGTTATAGCACAACTTTACAGAAACAGGCTGAAACTTCTACTCAAACACAATAACTTGAAGCTAAGGATCTCCTCCTCTGTTCAGGATGATTGTTGACTCAGGTTCTAATATTTTTTGAGGAGGGAGCATCCGTTTCCTAACAAAGAAAGGGGCTCGTTCTGGTCATTTGATAAGGAAAAACAGAAAATAAGCACAAGTTATGAACAAAAACCACAATTTTCTTCCATTTCTACCTTCAAGCAACATGACTTCTTGTAATTCCGTGACAGAATTGCACTCAAATTTGTGAAATTTTCTCTATAAACTCATATTTTTTTTTCATTTAAAACAACTGCCAAGGGCCTTTTTTGGCAACACAGTTACAACTTACCCATGAAATATTATGATATTTTTGTACTCTGTGTCTTCAGGTATTTGTTTGATTTCCTAACCTATCTTGTTTTACTTTGCTCAACACCAGTTCCTTTGTGATAGGAAGGAGGAATGAATCTAATGTTTGTTTTTGTACATAAGTACATAGTTGTGTATATACTTTAATATGTGTATATATATGTATATATATATATATACATATATATAAATATATATGTATATATAAATATATATATACTGTGTGTACAACCCAAAAATGAAATGATCTTTTGTGATTGTCATACTGGCTATAAATTGTCAGCTATTTAGTAGGGGACAAGGATTAACTTAACCAGTCGATTTTCAAGCATCTGGTCCGTTATTGAGAATTTGTGGGGCACTCAGTACATTCCTACTCAGACAGCCAACCCACGTTGAAGTTCCACTCATGTCACCGTATGCACTGTATGTTGAGCTCTGCATTTTAACAGCTTCTTTATGCCTGGTTGTACAGCGACAAAGTGATGCAAATGGATTTCACAGAGTCCGAAGATGGAGCACGATATCCAGTCTGTTGAGTAATTATAAGCACATACTAGCATTGAATGTATCAGATTCATTCTTCAGGGAGAGGATAATGAGCCATGGTCATCATTTCTCCATTAGAATGTAACACACCCACTCTTACATTGCAAGCGACCAGTAAAAATGGAGGGAAAAAGGAGGAAGTGGTGACATTTTACCAACGTGTGCATGTGCATGTGTGTTTTGAGAAGTGAATAAGGAGACTTTAAGAATTGGGAGGGCATCAGTAGACTATTTATTTTCTGTGCTGCTTGCTCGACTATGAACAAATCTCAACGTGTAATAGTTTTGTGGATAAAAATAATTCTGTCCGACTCATTTGAAGAAAAACGTGTCATTCCACCTCCGGTCACAAAATAATCCGTTATAGCTGTGCTAAAAGCATTCCTATTCATTTACACTTGAAACATTTCCACTACTTGTGCATGTACAAGAATAGGTCGTAGAGAAAAAGATATTCTAAAACTGCAACGTGTACAGCCGGACATGTGACAAAAAGAACTGAATGTATTGTACTCGGATTGTCACAGCACAAATGCAAATGCTTTCCGAAAGCAAGAATGACCTCAATCCTGATTGAGGTAGGGCTGTCACTGATTCCATGTTCTAGTAGCCTGATGTGTCATTTTCTACTGTGTAGATGGGGCTGAATGCAACTGAATCATGGGTCCAAGAAAGAAGAAAGTACCTGTTACAGATAAGATACCTTTAATTAAAAAGTCAAAACATTTAGATGAAGTTGTGCTCAGGCATAAAGCAAAGTTTTTGTTCCAATTTTACCAGTCAAATTTTTGATGCATCTTAAAAGTAACCCTATGAAATAATTATGTATTATGCTCGTCTGCTTCACAACTTGATCTGGCGTCCAAAAGAGGTTTTGACATGCTGTTCCTCACCCGATCAGCACGAATCCTCTTGAAAACTCTGGTGAAATGTCCTTTAAAGAGGCAGATCTAACGAAGCGGAAGGAAAGCGAACGATTATCGATTGCCATAAGTTATTCTAAGAAGCCGTCTAAAGCAGCTGTAGTTCCGATTTTGACGACTAAACCAGCAGATTTTGCTGGCGAGAAAATCAAGATACCATTAAGCAAGGAGACAGAACTAGGATAGGCCACCTACAAGTGGATTTCAGAGATCCTTTATTGGTATTCCGGACATAAAGGGAAGACTTGAAAAATGCGGCAGTAAAACTGAATAGGACTGCGGCAAATATAGCGTCTTTGTTGGAAACTGAAAGAGTTAATGATTAGCATCTGGTCGTTGAGGTTCAAACTAAAGCTAAAAATAACCATCTTCTGCTGAATTAGTCCACATTGCATGTGCCAAAAGTGTTATGATCGTATCTGTCCATCATGTTAACGCACACCCGGATTACTTTGTCTAGCATCCATGTAAACATGTCTGATCAGATCTGATCTGATCAGATACACAACAACTGTCCGGCATCACTCTAATTTCCTTGGTAAAGACTGACACATAACCTAGTTCACTTAAAGGTCCCATATTATACATTTTTTTCAACAATTTCATATGGGTATCAGAGGTCCAACAACATTGTTTTCAAAGTGTATTACCCCAAATTCAGCCTTGGTCCTTAATTTTAGCCATTCCAAATGTGGCTTTAGTGAGCTCTGCGAGGGGGAATGTTTTTTTCCCTCTGTGATCTCACAAGGGGAAAGATCTCAGATTCACCCGTTTTTATTACATATTCGCCAAAAAGTGGAGCAAGCAAGTGGGAAAGGTGACGGAATTTTTTAATTCTTGGGCCTCATACACAGGCTATGAGAACACATTAGATTGTTAGAAAACCTTTAGAAAGTAAATTTTGCATAATATGGGACCTTTAAGAGCCACACACTTCCTTCAGAAGCAGTTCATTTAAATTAAATGCTACCCATAAAAGTATTTGCCTTATATCTGAGCACACAGTAAGAGAAAATGCTTTGACTTTTCTTGTTTGGCACAAAGCATTGTTGGGTGAGGTGCAATGAAAATTGGTAAAGTCATGGATCCAGTCGGTCCAAAAACAAGCTGCTTTGTGTAGTTTGGAGGACATTTGTTATACCCATGAAATATTAATGAAGCTTCAGTGTGTTGTAAATAAGACTGAAAAAAAAAGGTTTTACAGTTCAAGTTAAAAAAAAAGTCCTTCTTTGCCTACTGATTAGCTTTGAGTTCTACTACTGATGAGTCATGATGAGATTTAAAAATGATCTTGTTTTAAATGACCGAACTACAAAGTGGAATGGCAACTCTTACAAACTAGATGCTTCTCTAGATACTTGTTTATCATGCATGCAACAATTCTTACCTTGGGGGGATTTATAGATCCTTTGCAAACATATTTATGAAAACTGCCAACTGCTCATTTTAGAGGTAATCCTATGCCATGTGAGCCTACATCAAATAGAAAATCACAACAAAAAGAAAAAAAAAATACAGATTTCAGGTGTTGTATGGCCTTGGTCCCATAATGGAATGTGAAATGTTCTGTGCTGCCACAAAATGTATTTAGGCTTAGATTTATACTGTATATCTCTTCTATGTTTCGCTTCCTTTTTCAATAGAGTATCATGTTAAACCATCAAATAAATAATGTTCATTGTACACGTGTATTTGGTATTGCAAGCATGCATGACACGTCATAAAGGATCTGCATTCTGTATAGCAAGATAATACAATAACTAAATAATGTTTAAAAAAAAAAAACTTGCAGAAAGCGTTTGAATGAAACTTGAAGTAAATGAATCCAAAGACTGGTTGGGATTGGATTTTGGTGAGCCAAAAAACCCTCAAGCAAGGAACCCGGTTGTTTCCTTTTTCTGGTGCAGCTACAGATAGTTAAAGACTTTCCATTGTGCTTGAACATTTCCTTTTTAATACTATCTGATGTGTGTGAAGTAACCTTAATGAATGTGAGCCAGATTGATGGTGTTTAAGAGTAAAGTAGTTCCTTGGATGAATAAAGCCTGGTAAGGAAACACAATGTGGGGATTATTATTGGGTGTTAGAATGGTTGCAGTTTTATGTCCGACTCAGCTGCAATAAATGCATGATTACGCTTAAAGCAAAACTTGAACAGCAGTAGTTTTTTTGTCGTATTTACGGCAAAAAAAGGAGAAGTTTTATTGGTACACAAGTGTCCCCAGTGGGATTTGTAGGGATTGCCTCATGCTTGGTTGAAAGGAGACAGAAAAAATGTCTGACCTGTGCTGTGGTGATGCAAGTTATGGATTTGATATCGTCACCATGTTTGTGCTCTGCAGAGAGAGCTGAAGATCTGTAGAGGGAGGTGGGGGTGGTCCACAAAAAGCACATGCTTTGAATGCAGTGAGCCTAGGCGATTGCTCAAATTAAGGCCATGTGCAAATAGAGATGAGTTAAGATGTATAGGCTTAACTTTTTTGTCATTTGGCTGTTTCATTCACATGGAACTGCAGTTTTCGAAGGCTGACAACAGAATTTTTTAAAACAAGGTCCCAAAGTGAATACATTGGGGTTAAAATCTGCTACAGTAATATTTTAAAATGTATATCCTTAAAACAGCTACTTGTTAGGTCACACCTTGTGCATCTGATCAACTTCAAAGGAAGGCTATATGTTAATGGTGATTAACTTAGGTTTTGTTGAAGAACAGGACAGGATTTGGTGAGACTACATAATTAATGGTGAGAAGCTAGCTAATGAAAGTATTAGATTGCATTAGCTAGCTTCCATTTGCTTTTCACCAGCTAATAAAAGCTAATGGAGGAGGGCTCTACGGCTTTTTGGTGATAGCAAAATGAGGGCCTTCAAGGAACATCAGTTGGGAACCACTGCACTGGAGGGCAGTACAGAGTTTACTCAGATTTTCTGACTTCAGTTTCAGACAGTAGCAAATATGGTGATGATGGAGAAGATAAATATAATGTGAATTCCCAGAAAGACACATAAAAAGAGATGGCGTAGACAACAGTGGTCTGCATGCCCATTAAGTACATCATGGTCTCTTCCTCTTCTTTGTTCCTCTTACTGGTCATACATGAGCTATACTGCTCCCGTGGTCTACAGTGGTACTACTACATTTAATACATCTTGGTATGAATCCACAGAACTTTGGAAAATTGACTGAAATACACATTTAAAGGACACAGAAGATATACAGAAGGCTCTGTTCAATTGTATATTTAAAATAGAGCATAAATTAATCTTAAGACTCGATTTTTGGTTTTGCTTGTTTTTTAGATTTCAGCTTCCAGTTGCACAAAATTAAGTATTAAGGTGTAGACAACCAAAAATGTGATGACCACATATGTGGATGCCAAGCCGTAGGTTAAAACCAAAGCCACTATCTTCTCAAGAATTTTAAAGTTCTACCTTAGGAGCTTATCTTTAGGTATGGTAAGAGTTAGACCTTATACTTCCTTAAAAAACTGACCTTTAATGCATCTTAAATACAACAATTAGTAGAGTGTAAACCTCCTGTGGGAATAGCATCAAGCATCTAGCCAGGGCTGTTGAGTTTTTTTGTAAAGGCAGTTAATATGTCACAAATAAAATTCATTCTAAAGGTACTGAAGCACAATGGAAATCTCTCGAAAATAGGCTGTAAGGCTGTAAGTTAGCTAAAACTGGTTCAAGCACAAGCAATGAAATTTGGTTTTCTGCACATATTTTTAAGGTATGATGTTGGCCTTGTACTGGTCACATTTAGGCTCTGTCGAGATTAAGTCCCGTTGGAATAAACTCAAATTTCCTTGGCTCCTTCTTCCACCTAATGAACCTTTCAACTGAGTGAATTTATGGTCTGGCAGAAGTATCTCATCTTATAACAGGAATCAATTTTACTGAAGAGTCTGGTTAAAGATCAAATCAGTAGGCTCCTCAGAAAAGAAGGGGGGTGGGGGGGGTGGGGGGGGGGTCCTGGCCCAGGATTTGGAAAAATAAATAAAATGGTTAGAGGAAGCTGAGCTAGCATGCCACAGCTCAAGAGGGTAATGTCTATTTACAAAGCATGTATCTAGCTTTAAAGTTAATGACTATAATTAGGCTGTTAAAATGAGGTCAGGGCCACCAAAGGGACCCACACAGACCCATTCTTAATTTTTACAGACTCACAAATGCATACAAGTGCAGAATGTAGAAGAAAACATTATAATATAATAATATAACTCATGGTGTTAGGTCCAGTCTAGGTTTATCTTGCAGGTAAGTAGGACATCAGCAATTAAATTAAATAACTCGTGTAGAAATATCAAGTGTTTTGTCCTCTAAACCAACTTACCTTCAAATTTTATGTGATTTCCTGAGGATTTAATATAATTCCTGTCATATATCTTACATGCATACAGAACAATGGTACATTTTTCAACAATCTCAACACATCTTACAGTAGTGGTTGGTGGATTGATCTAAATATTGATAATACATTGGTATTGATATTGAATGATCCTAGTGTAATAACATTAATACTTTAAATGCAGTTCTCTTTCCATTATGTGCTGCTGTTTTTCATCAAAGAAGCAATGTTTCTATCTAAACTACCTCTCCATCACAGTGCTGAGCAGTCACATGTTGCTCCTCCTCCCCCCCTCTTGCGGTTTGATGTTGTACCATCATGTGACTCAGCTGCACTGGAAAATAAGCAAGCAATGGGCACACAGAACACCAACTGGTAAAGAGTGTGGACCAGAATGTCAGATACAATGACTGAGTGGTTAATTGTGTGACATATCAAATGGGTCATCTGCAGCCTTCCTCTAAACCAGGGGTGCCCAAGTCCAGTTCTCGAGAGCTACTATCCTGCAGCTCTTAGATGCAACCCTTCTCCAACACACCTGAATCAAATGAATTGCTCTCTACCATCAACCAAGATCTCATTTTTTGATCACTATCTGTACCTAACTTGTGAACAAGTTGAGATACTTGAACTCCTCAATTTGGGCCAAGACCTTATTCCCAACCTGGAAAGGACACTCCACCCTTTTCCAACTGTGGACTATGGTCTCAGATTTGGAGAAACTAATTCTGAGCCTAACTGCTTCACACTCAGCTGCGAATCACTCCAGCCAGAGCTGGAGATCACGGCCTGATGAAGCCAACAGAAGCACATCATCTGCAAAAAGCAGAAACCCAATCCTGATGCCACCAAACTGGATCCCCTTATCGTCTAAGCTGCTCCTAGAAGTTCTGTCCATAAAAGTTGTGAACAGGATTGGTGACAAAGGGCAGCCTTGGCTGAGTCCAAACCTCACTGGAAATTAATATGACTTACTGCCGGCAATGCGGTTCAAGCTCTGGCACCAGTCGTACAGGGACTGGACATTTTGTACAAGGTGGTCCAGTACTCCATACTTCCAGAGCACCCACCACAAGAGTCCTAGGGTGACACAGCAAAAACACCTTCTTTAAGTCCAGAAAACACATATAGACCGGTTGTGCTCACTCCCATGCCCCCTCTAAGACACTGAGGAGGGGTCAGAGTTGGTCAAATGTTCCACGACTGGGACAAAAATCACACTGCTCCTCTTCAATCCGAGGTTGACAAGTAGATTGACCCTCCTCTCCAGGACCCCTGAATTGACCTTACCAGGGAGGCTGAGGAGTATCATACCCCTGTAGTTGGAGCACACCCCCACATGGTGACAAAAACAGTAATATACAGTAAAGAGATTCATGTAAAGCATGATTCACTTTGAGTATCTACATAAATAGTTTTCATGTGACTGTGATCTCCTCTAATCCTCTCAGGTAGGGAAATGTATATCGCCTATCACACACAATTTATGCATACCAACTTCAGAAAATGCTGAGCCTTGTTTTTTTTTTTAAGTTGCTCCTGCCTCTTTACAGTATATGAGTCCCTCAGGGTGTGCATGGTGGATTTTTTCAAGTCTTTGGAGCCTTTATAATGTATATAAGGGTTCTAACCCCAAGATATATGGTGCAGTTTATCTTTAAATTAATCATTCAGGAATATCATTGTTCAGCAGTTTAAGAGAGGCATGTGAACGTGGCTTCTGTTGACAGCAAAGGCACATATTGTACCTCACAGAGAAGTGACTCATGCTCTTTGATAGACTGTACGATGTAATGCAGCAAATTAAAGGGGAATATGAGGTCAGAGATGAGGGAAAAAAGGCTGGTTGGAGGGGAAGATCATGTTGGTGGTTAGGTTCAGTACAGTGTTGGAAGTGTTATGAAGGTTTTAATATAGCAAACCCAGTCGATGTGTTTGTTTATCCCACCGGATTTTTTTGCTTGCAGCACAAACAGTTCTCACCAAAAGAAACCAACAGATTTGCAGGAGATTTCTCCTGTAGTCAAGCTGTCTCCACTACAGTACATCAGGTCCCCAGATCATCTCTACACTCGGTTTTGACAGGGGAAAAAAAAAAAAAAAAAGAAACTCCTACACTCTAACTTTGAAAGCTTGTTTTGTTATGTTGGAGGCATGCATGCATTCAGTTCATCCCAGAGCTTACAGTTTCTTAGGAGCACGTTGGTTGTTAAGAGGCTGACAGAGATGTGGTGATTGATGACCTTTGGCAAACAAGATGACAAGATACTAATAAAAAGCACTCAGAGGGGCTGTAAAATGAAAGTCAACCAAAGGTTACAAAGGCAAAATAAAGCCTTTTTTTTCTTTACAAGCAGCACCCTTACCATCATGCTCACTATCTTCGTCTCAGATCCTATCAACTCAGTCTGGATCCTGATGCTTTGGAAAGAAGCAAACTTTTCACTTGCGATTTAAAGTATCATTAACTGGCAACACAAATGATCTGAATTTGTATAACTGCTCTAAGAACTACACTGAATTTCAGATATCCAGGGCAAGTGTGGTTGAAAATGATCAAAACAGCCTTCATTTGGGCAATAGGCCTCAACAGGTTTGGTGATTTTAAAGAGGCGAGTGAGTATGACCTAGAGAGGCAGAAATGAGCTCTGTTTATAAGCTGCTGTGAAGCACTGTGCTGACTTATTGCTCCCACAGCAAAGAGAATATTTCATTAGTATTTTTATTTTCATTATTTCATTACTTGTCAAGAATTAAACTGATTTGATTAATTTTTTACAACAGCAATGAGGAAAGGGGGCTGCAACAGCAAATAATACAACAAAGAATAAAGTGGAGAAAGATGTAAAAGACAGATTCTTTTTTTTTAATAAAACTTCTGACAAGATGTACTGTTTGGTCCAATATTTACTCTATCTATCTATCTATCTATCTATCTATCTATCTATCTATCTATCTATCTATCTATCTATCTATCTATCTATC
>JBAFTB010000027.1:15020299-15038022 GCA_037177355.1 Melanotaenia trifasciata | reverse complement strand
ACTTAATGTTTACAATTTTTGACAATTACTGGAGGTGACTCTGCCCCCCCTAAAAAATATCTCACCAGCCGCCACTGATCAATGGTATAAAAACCCAACCCTCATCCACTTTAAAACACACCCAGAGAGGTTAATCACTGTAATATGAAAGCTGATGTTAGCATCTATGTTAGCAACAAGCTTAGAGCCGCATCGGTGTAAACATTAGCTTGTTGCTACCAGTGTTCAGACATTTACTGAATGGTTTCCATAAACTGCTGACTTTGCCGTGATCATGTTAAACTGGGATCAGATTCACTGTAAACAAAATGGTTCTACTGGGTCTGTCTATTAGACAAGTACAGCTGTTGCTGGTTTAGGAATGTAAGGAATATTTATTGGGACTGCAAGCACTGGATCTTAATTAATTCAAATACATTATTTTTTTAAAGCTTAAAATGAATATTTTCAGTACTCATCGCAATCAGTTATTTCAAGCCCTTTGAAAAAGATTTTTTAAGTGCAAGGATCATCAATTGTGGACCTTTTCAGCTACTGTCCTGCAGATTGTACATGTTTACCTGCTGCAATACACCTGAGTAAAATTATTAAAGGGTCATGAAGAGGCTTGTGCAGAACTTGACAACAAGCTGTCATGTGGATCATGTGTGCGGCAGCAGGGCATTGTCTAAATTATCCAGGACAGGTGATGATCCTGCATTAAAATGCAGCATTGTGACTCTCCTCTCTACACTCAAGAAAAAGAAAAATGCTATGAACGTCAGTATTAGTGTTTTAAATTTCTCTGTGGGTCCAACTCTTTGATAAGTTATGTTAAAAACATATTTACTGATCTAAATAAATTTCCATGTTTATCTACAGGTTTTCTAAATTAAGTAAAGCAAAGAAATCATCCAGAGGAGAGTAACAGAGCATTTTCCAGTTTAAGCCAAAGATCAGTGTTGTTACAAAATGCTGATAGATGAAGAGTGAGTACGGATTTTAAATTCTTTGGATATTATTATGCAGTCTTCTAAGCAGACCAGACTATGGGTGTTGCATAGCAGCTAAAAGTGACTTGCAACATGACTTGGACCTGAGGTCAAAGACTTGAGACTTGACTTGAACTTGCAAAAAGGGACTTGTGAACATCTCTGCCTGCCGAAAAGTGGCCCTCGAGGACTGACTTAACCCCTTAACCCTGAATTTATTTACAAATATATAAATACAAGATAAATACAAGAAAAAAATACGAAGACATAAAAAAGAAAAAGACTGGAAAAAAATATAATGAAATTAAATATTAAATAAATCTTTAACAATAACAAGATACAAAAACACAATAAATAAATAATAAAATAAAAAAATACATATCCTTCATTCATTCATTATCTATATTGTTTTGTCCAGTAAGGGTTGCAGGGAAGCTGGAGCATAACCCAGCATTTAGCAGGTAAGAGGCAGGGTGCATCCTGGACAGGTCACCAGTTCATCGCAGGTCCAACACAGATAGGAAGAAACAACTATTCACACACACGCACGCTTACTCACTCCTAGGGAGAAAGTGACCAATTAACCTAACATGCATGTCTTTGGAAGGTGGAAGCCACCCTATAATGACGGAGGAAGACGAAGTACCCAGAGAGAACCCATGCATACACAGGGAGAACATGCAAACTCCACACAGAAAGGCCTACGCCCTGCGATATGAACCTCCCCCCAACCTCGGCTGGGGTAAGATTCACCCTTGTAGTCGCAGCCCTGCCCCACACTCAATTTAAACAAATTACTGAATCAGCCATTATTCTCCCATCTGTTCTGGTTCAGAACGCTGCTGCACAACTTCTAACAAGAACCTCTAAAAGTGAACACATCACCCCTCTCCAGCTTCAGCCCACTGGCTGCCTGTACATTTTAGAGCTGACTTTAAACTTCTTATATCTGTTTTTCAATATTTTAATGGTCTTGCCCCACCTTCTCCACCCTGAGGTTCTTCATCCTTACTCACCTTCTCCATCCCTCAGGTCAGCTGACCATCTGCTCCAGGTACTGAGATCCAGGAGGAAGCTCAGAGGGGACAAGGTCTTCTCTACTGCTGCTTCCCAACTGTGGAATAATCTGCCCTCGCACATTAAAAAAAATGTTTGCACTAAGAAAAAAAGCAATGGAAAAAATTTCTTGTATTTCTTTTATTTAATTGGGACAATAATAACAACCAGTAATAACAAAGGGTTACAATACCAGTTAATTATATAGTAATACCAGTTAAATGGTCACAGTAATGGGACAATTACCACTTACTTTTGGTATAAGAAATCAGGTGATAGAGATTACTCTACTACATGCCAAGTTTACATCCACAAATTCTGAGTACAATCACTGATAATCACTGAAAAAGTTGCTCCACCAAATGGTAGAGCAGGGGGTTAAAGGGTTAAAACGTTTTGAGTTTCATTTTTATAAGCAGATCAAAGCAGGGCAGATGTCTGACATCATTTTTTATTTTGCAGCTTTTTTTCACCAATTTTGACCAATTTTGACAAGAAAATTTCCACATTGTTGTGAGAGTGTGCTGATTTGTTTAAAGCTGGAAAATACTTGTACCCTCTTGTTGCAGCAGACTGGAAAGTGGATTTTTGCTGCACTCTTTGAAAGCTTTACTACTGTTCAAAAACTCTGCATGAATGTTGTAATGGTTTGCAGTTGAGGATGATTGTCGAGAGAAGTGGTTTGTCAAATTTAGTTCATACCAAATAGGACTGGAGTTTTTGTTTTGTTATTCACTGTCTGCATCTCAGCTTCAGGACTTCCTCCACCTGCCATTCTTTCCTTCAACCCTCACCAACCTGCCTGCTTGCCCCACCTGCTCAAGAACCACAGCAGCCACCTCACCCTCCGTTCAGGATTTCCACCAGGATAGAGTAAGCCACCCATTTGGAAATTGGATTATTGGATATTTTTGCTTCACCGGAAACATCATTGACAATCCCCCTCTCCTCCCATAGATCCAAATACCTGGACCATTTGTTCTGACTTCCATACCACCCATGAACAATAAACTTAGTCTCTCTTTTCAGTTCTTGCATCTGCTATTGGGTCCTTTACTTCCATTAATCTGATGGCTAGCTTCTCGCTGTGACAAATCTACAACAGAATGACCGGAAAAGAAAAGAATCAAGGTGTTGCAATGATGCAAAATCACTGCAATGCTGCAACGTGGCATTGCGAGACATATCCAAAAACAAATGTCTGCACACCTCTTTGAACTGAAAGAACAGTGGACCTAAATTCCTCCATATTTTTGTGACAGAACCAATATAGTCATGTACAAAATGATGACTTCAGGTATTAGCTGCTAAAAGCTGTAACTAAAAGCTAAAGTATCGAATCGTGTTTAAGTAGTATTGTGTTTAATCTGAGGTTGCTATTCCACTGCAGCTTCACCAGCTGCAATGGAATCATTTAAACCTTTCTGCAGCATTTTTTCTAGCTCCATCATTTTTAGATCTCAAAATCATTGTTACATGAAATATTTTGCTTTGCCATTTGCTTTGCCAAGAGAAAATAAGTGATTGTAATGAAAATAAAGCTCCCTTTGATGCTTGAGTATTGTTCATTTTGATTATTGCTGAGGTATATGTTTATGCTGGACCTGACAAGGAGAAACAAAGGAAGAAGAAGGGATGGAGAGAGTGAAGAGAATAAAAAAAGAGACAAATATACAACAGATAAAAGAAAAAACTGTCCAACAGAAATTGAGAAACCAAACATCCACCTGCTACCTGTAAAGAAACCTCCTATAGCCTCTGTAAGAAAACTGAGCAAACTATCATCAGGAGCACCTATCAGACAAAGTGAGAAAAACGTGAATTACACCAACAAGTTATTAGTGATATTAGCAAATATTGGGACTGAATTGTTTTAGTGATGAGTGTAATCAAATGTGGCTGCATCCCATCTAATTATCAGAAGTAGACCAAGAGAGCCCAAAACTCGGGCAACCAGCATCCGGCAAGGATTACGATACCCATTTTAGATTTTAGAATAGAGACTAAATTTCTTGTTGTTTTATTTTACCAGTGTTCTGTATTGGTCCTCTCCTGCACCATAGTGTGGTGGTTAGCACCGTAGCCTCACAGCAAGAAGGTTGCTGGTTTGAGCTTCGGTCGGGGGCGGTTCAAACAGGGGCCTTTCTGTGTGGAGTTTGCATGTTCTCCCCGTGTATGTTTGGGTTCTCTCTGGGTATTTCGCTTTGGATAAAAGCGTCTGCTAAATGACTGTAGAATGTAGAATAGAATAGAATAGAATAGAATAGAATAGAATACTCCTGCTTCCTCCCATCATCCAATAGAATAGAAAATACTTTATTAATCCCTTTGGAGAGTCCTCAGGGAAATTTGGGTACCAGCAGCAATACAACACCAACAGTAAAGCAGGATAAGCACTAAGATATAATATATACAGGTATAAAGTAAAATAGAGGCAATAAGGTGCAAGAAAAGTATAAAAGAGAATGCAAAAAAAAAAATAAAGACCAGTTAAATAAAATAATATAAACAAGCATTGCACACAGTAGAGGTGGTACAGATTCCCAGTTCATATATGCATGTTAGGTTAATTGGTCACTTTAAATTCTCTCAAGGAGTGAGTGAGTGTGTGAATGGTTGTTTCTCCCTATCTGTGTTAGCCCTGCGATGGACTGGTGACCTGTCCAAGGTGTACCCTGCCTCTCACCTACTGAAATGGGAGGCTCCAGCTTACCTGTGACCTGTAATGGATAAAGTAATATATATAATAAATGAATGAATTCTCCTTTTCGACCATGTCATTTGCAACCATAGACTCAACTTCCACTGTTATGCCGACGACATCCAGATCTACATCTCTACCAAATCCTACCTCACAGAAATCAAACAATGGATGCAGGCCTACTACTTACAACTCAACTACAATAAATCTAACATGCAAAATTCCTAACAAAATCATGACATCTGCCTCACTGTTGACTAGTTCACACTAACCCCTCCCTTCATATCTGCAACCTTGGAGTCATCTCCAACAGCCACTTTTTGTTTGAACGCCACATCAGCAGCATTACCAGACAGGCCTTCTTCCACCTCAACGACATAAACAGTATATCCACAACTCAGCCGCTCATCTTCTCTCCCATTTCCACATCTGAGACCACATCACCCCTGTCCTCAACAACCTTCACTGGCTTCCCATCCTTCAACGCATTCAGTTTAAAGTTCTCCTTCTCCCTTTCAAAACCCTACATAACTAGGCCCCCTCCTACCTTACCAAACTCCTCCACCCCTACACTCCATCCCCAAGCCTCCGTTCCTTTCTCCACCCTCCTGTCAGGACCAAGCACAGAACCTGGGGAGACAGAGCCTTCTCTACTGCAGCCCCCTCCCTCTGGAACTCTCTGCCACCTCTAATCAGACACTAAACAGAAGCATCTATCTTCAAATTACTACTCAAAACTCATCTTTTGAAAAGTGCTTTTAATGCTTAATACGTGTCATTTATTTAATCTTACCTTTTTGCTATTTACTACTACTAGATGTAAAGCATCTTTAAATCTTAAATATTTTGTAAAGCGCTCTATAAATTATCATTATATTATTATTACTATAAAATATTATTTATTCTACAATGACATTATCGGCCAGTCTAACTGTTTGCCTGCCAGCCTTCACCCCTCCTCTACAAACGACAAGAGCCCTTCTATCCCATGGATTCATTATTCTCAGGACAGAGTGAGTGCTGGCTGCCAGAGAGATGCTGAGCGTTGACACAAAAGTATTGTTGGTTTAAATGTCAGCAAAAGGTTAACAAGTGTCTTCTTTCATCATGGCTGTGGTTAATGTCAAAAGAGAAGGAGGGGGGGTTAAAACTAAAATGTAAAAAATGTTAACACAATCACAGCTTTAAACTTCATTTTACTTAACTACATCTGGACTTCTATTGTAAGATGTTATATGTTGTTTTTTTTTAAGTGTCTTTTTACAGGATGGTGTGGTAAAAATCTACTGACTGAAAGAATACCTTTGTCTTTTCTGCTCTCTGCTGGACAGAATAAGTACATGTAGCATGTGTGGACTGTTTCCAGCTCCTATCTCCTAGCATGCATTTCACATCTTGCCAATTAGCAGCTCCTGTATCTCAAAGTTATTTAAGTTATTTAACAGACATTTTGTTTAGCCGGTGTTCATAGAGCCATGGACACCATGATTATGCCTTTAATTACTCTGCGTTCGCAGTTTGAACTGTGCAGGGGCCAAATTTGTGCAAAGAAGTTTCTGCTTATTTGCACTTTCCTGTTATTTCCTGTTATTCCTGAATTTGAGAAGTGGACAGGATGTTGCTTGGGGAGATCGTCTAAATAAATCCCTAGATTGCATTTTCATTTCTGGATGCAATACAGTATTAATGAAGCTTTATTTTTTTGTGTGTGTTTTTACAAAGTGTCTTCGCTTTGGACATTTTTATAGCAAAAAGCTGTTGAGTTGTTCAGTTACTAAACACTTCATCACTCGGACAGGGTTTCTGTCAGAGCGCAGCGGAGTGAGTTATACATAAATAAATGCAGGTAGGTATTTATATCTGAAAGCTACCAGAAATTCTTCCAATTTTCTCTTGAAACATAACAAATTTAAACACTTTTTAAGTGAGTTTTACATACAACTTGGCACAAAGAGCTGGAACATTTGTATTTGGTGGATTATTGCTTCTCTTCAGTCATAACAGTTGGTTAGAAAGCCTAAATAATCACCTGCAGAACAAGATATAACTTGAATGTAAATTGTGCTTCTGTGGAATCCAAAGAAGATGTATTTAATGCTTGTACAGACCAGTCTCTTTTTGTGTCTCTCTAAGAACTTGCATCATCACAGGGGTGCCCAAAGTTGGTCCTCGAGGGCCGATGTCCTGCAGATTTTCCATTGCTTCAACACACCTAACGAAATATATCCAACAGCCTATTAAGTTTTGCACAATGACTCATCAATTTGAGTCAGGTGGTTTTGGAGCAGGGACACATCAAAAACCTGCAGGATTGTGGTCCTTGAGGACCAGAGCTGGCACCCCTGCATTATCATAATCTCATCCATTAATAAGGTGTTTACAGAGGTGAACTCTGCACTGCTCTCTAGTGGATGTGTTGCCTAACAATAAACACCAACATAAAGCGTGCATAGCGCGCAGTGACGTTTGACAACATTTGACATTTACATACGTAAAGGGGGCACAAATGAAGCTGGGAGAACTTAAGGCTGCCACCATGAATCTCTGCTGTGAGTTAATTAGCATTCACTTTGGGAAAAATGGATTGGAGCTGAAAGAGCTGTGCAGCTTTATAACACATTCAATCCTTTTAATCAACCCGCCTCTTAACTGTTTAAGGGATAGAGACTCAATGACTGTACATCGTCTTTTAGAAACAAATCTTCCTCTAATGCCATTTTGCGCATACATAAAATGTAATTTCACAGCTGCCGTCCAATCAAACTGCAGCTTCTATGCTTACGAAACTAACCGATGTCGTCTCCTGTAATACACAACTCTGTCTGCTTCTAACAAATCACTTACTTCCTGTCAGATAGCAAAGCTTTTACAGCATAAGAATGAGTCTGCCTGGCTGAAAGGCTGCAGCATCTGACAGAGTCGCCCACTGTTTCTTTATATAATACCTTTTTATAGCACCTATTTACCTTGGAATGATGTTGCCAAGTAACAGCATCCCAATTTCGCGGTGTGGGTGTGTGTGGGTCTGGAGTGTGTGTGTGCATGTGGTGTCAGTGATGGATGTCCTGAGGTGCTGTTATTGGCTGTAAAAGTGGGGCTCTAAAAGCAACTGGGCAAATGACATCAAGTTCTTTTAACTCTGTGAAGCTGAGGTAGAAAAGGTTCAAGCACAAACTTTTCCCCTTTAACGCTGCTAATCCTTGCTGCTGTGTGCAGGGCTAAACATTAGATGGTGCATTATATTACCACTGTTTTCTTTCTTTTCTTTTTTTGAACCACACCTCACATCTTTCCCACATTTCCCCCCCTTCCCCCTCAGCATGAGCTGCTTAACTGATACATGTTCTACAGTAATCCCCTTCTTAGTGAATGGGATTAATATTTAATTCAAGAGAAGCCTTTTATCAATACCTCTCTGTGCAATCATTGTTCACTCTGTTTAGGGTGGCTTTAGTCAGCTTTTGACTGACTGAAGGATGGGTAAGTGCTTTAATACAATAGATAGGGTAGATAAAAGGAACATGACCAGAGCTCTTTCAGAAAGTGTCTGCTTTAGAGCACGAATTTATCAGCATTGCAGCAGAATGACTCACTGGGGTTAAAAAAAAAGAAGAAGAAGAAAAAAAAAGACAGGTGCGTAGAAATAAACAGCATGTAAAAAAATGTATTTTCAATGCCTTGAGAAGCATTTCATGTTGTTTTTAAGGTGCTTTCTGGTCAGGCAGGCTCAGTAAAACATTTAAAGTCAACCAAACTTCTTTGTGCTTTATCCTTGAAACTCCAGTGCTTGCTTTCATAAAGGTCTTATTATGCGCTGATCCACTGCAATGCTTATCCTGGATTATCCCACAAGCAAGAGCACATGACAAAGTAAACTTCAGAGCAAGGAAAAGAAACACACCTGCCTTGCTGATACACTTGCTCTTATGAGGTTTTCTTGTACCTTCAATTAATTTACAGGGTCAACCTGTTGTCTGGCCCACCTCTTTGGCCCATTCTTTAAGGCAAGCTAGAGGTATTGTCTGCTGTGAAACAGCTTTTTGAAAGCAGGCTGTTAATGGCGGCCAAATAATTTGGATTATAGCCCCTTTCCCAACCAACATGGCCAAGAGCAACATATATATCTCAGGTAATGCTTTACAAGACCTGCTTGTTTCTACTACAGTGGGTATAAAAAGTCTACACACCCCTGTCCAAATGCCAGGTTGTTCGTGATGTAAAAAAATGACAGCAAGACAAATGGTTTCACAACTTTTTCCACCTTTAATGTGACCTATAACCTGTACAATACAATTGAAAAACAAATTGAAACCTTTAAATGGGGAAAATATAAAACAAAAAACTTAAAATGACCAGGTTGCGTAAATATGCACACCCTTAAACTAATATTTTTTTACTTCACCTTTGGCTTTTATTACAGCATTCAGTCTTTTTGGGTAGGAGCCTATCAGCGTGGCACATCTTGAGGTGGCAATATTTGACCACTCTTTTTTGCAAAACCGCTCCAAATCTGACAGATTGCGAGGGCATCTCCTTTGCACAGCCCTCTTCAGATCACCCCACAGATGTTCGATGGGATTCAGGTCTGGACTCTGGCTGGGCCGTTCCAAAGTAATCTTATTCCGGTGAAGCCATTCTTTTGTTGATTTAGATATGTGCTTTTAGTCATTGTCGTGCTGAAAGATGAAGTTTCTCTTCATCTTCAGCTTTCTAACAGAAGGCCGAAGGTTTTGTGCCAACACTGACTGGCATTTGGAACTATTCATAATTCCCTCCACCATAAGACCCCAGTTGCAGCTGAAGAAAAACAGCCCCAAAGCATGATGCTGCCACCACCGTGCTTTACTGTAGGTATGCTGTTATTTTGTTATTTTTTGCGCCATATATACCTTTTGGAATTATGTCCAAAAAGTTAAACCTTGGTTTCATCAAACCATAACACATTTTCCCACATGTGTTTGGGAGATTTCAGATGTGTTTTTGCAAAATTAAGCCGGGCTTGGATGTTTTTCTGTGTAAGATAAGGCTTCCGTCTTGCCACCCTACCCCATAGCCCAGACATATGAGGAAGACGGGAAATTGTTGTCACATGTACTACACAGCCAGAACTTGCCAGAAATTCCTGCAGCTCCTTCAGTGTTGTTGTCTGCCTCTTGGCTTCCCTGACTAGTTTTCTTCTCGTGCTATCATTAATTTTGGACAGATGTCCTGTTCTTGGTAATGTCACTGTTGTGCCATATTTTCTCCACTTGATGATGATGGTCTTCACTGTGTTCCATGGTATATTTAAATCCTTGGAAATTCTTTTGTAGCCTTCACCTGACTGATATATTTGAATATTGAGATCCTTCTGATGCTTTGGAAGCTTTCTGCGGACTATGGTTTGTGCTGGAAGATGTGGCTACGAAAATACAGCTGAACTTTATTTGGGATTGATCAGAGGCACTTTAATAGGTGACAGGTGTGTGCTGACTCCAGTTTAACATGAGTTTGAATGTAATTGGTTAAATCTGAACACAGCCACATCCCCAGTTATAAAAGGGTGTACACACTTAACCACATTATCTTAGTTGTTTATTTTTACTTCACCTCACTGAAAGATTTCTGTTTGTTTTTTAATTGTGTTTTACAGATTATAGGTCACATTAAAGGTGGAAAAAGCTGTGAAATTATTTATCTTGATGTAATTGTTTTACATCACGAAAACCTGGCATTTGGACAGGGGTGCGTAGACTTTTTATATGCACTCTAGTGCTGAATTCAGAATGTTTTACAATAAAATATATGACTCATCCAAGGTTGTTGGCTATCAAAGCTTTTGAGTGCATCATGAATGGTTTTCTTCTTTCTTTTTCATTAGTTATGTACATTCAAGGCCACATTTTGTTTCAGTGTGAGTAAAATGTTGCTGCAGTCTTAAAGATGCTGAAAATCTTTACTGTTTCTGTTTTATTAACAACAAAAGTAAAGCTATGCCTGCATAAATTTGGGGGTTATTTTAAGTAGTTGTGAAGAGCAACATATCATTGTTGAAAATATTTACGTGAACATTTGTGTTTGATTGACTATTTATCCACTTTTAATAGTACAACTTGGTATGGTGTTATACATTATTGGAAAGTCTGATTAGTCACCTATACAATGAGGCAAAAGTTATAAGGATTATAGGTTTTGTGTTGAGTTTAAATTGACTTTGTAAGAGAAACATCATGGAAAAGTGGTCATAGTGTTTCAGTTATTAAAAAGGGGCTTTGGCGTACTCTAGTGGTGTGAATTTTTTGTGGCGTTCAGAGAGTCTTGACGTCGTCACAATAATTTTGCAATCCGTGGAAATCCGCGAGTAACCCTCCACATCACGTTAGCCAGAGTCAGGCTGTAGCAGGAAGTGACAGGCATCTGCCTTCAAAATAAATTATTTACCAAAATCAGAACTCACAGAGACACATGCAGGCTTTGAATCACATTTTACTACACACCAAAGTCTTATTCAAAACAAACCAATGGTAATATTACCAGATCCCTCCATCACTTTGTGATTAAACATACACACTAATATTTTAGACATAATGATGAACGTGTACTTCTCAACAGTTAAATGGTACTTGTACTTTACTAACACCTTTCTAGGAGTGATACGCAGGAAACAATACAATAAGAATATAAAAAAGAAAATAAACAAATATTTTTATTTGGAGGAATTAACAAGTAACAAGTAAGTAACATATTAACAAATAAATACATGCAATAATAGCATTATGTAAAGTCAGTAAAATTGTGTTTGTGTGACATTTATGAAAATGTTTGCAGCAACAAAAATGTACTCTGTTTATGACTTAAGTTTTATTATTTTTTTATTGTTTTTTTATAAACTTCTCAAACGAATTCAAGTAGTATTGAATTTATTTATTTATTTTATTTTTTATTCATGTCTTTGGTCCCATATAATAAACGGCACATGTAAGTACGTAAGTAAGTAAGTAAATAAATAAATAATAGTTACCTGCAACAATCATAAATAATTATTACTGTACACTTTGCATTACATGCAATTTCCACCATACCAACAAAACCAACTGTGACGTTTGTGACATCATATAAACAACAAAAATTTTAGAGGGATTGAAGTAGGTTACAGTTTCATGGTGTTTTTTTAGTAATGCATTGTTAGGTCATTTGAGGTGACATGCTACAAATAATAAATCGTGGAAACAGGAAAATTTTGAGTTACAAGTAAGTTACAAATTAACGAAGAAATAAATGCATTAAAATGGACATACTGTGGAAAACATTTTACAATATATTTGTTTTATATTTATGAAAAAGTGTAAACAAATGGGTAATGATCTAAAGGAATTTTATTATTTTATTTTCATTTTTAAAATGGCAAAAAAGTTTTTTATTTTATTTATTTGTTTATAAAAAAATGTTTTTTTCAGGTTTTGACATGAATTTATTCTTTCAGTTATTCAATTTAAATGTTTTTGATAAATAAATAACTAACTAACTAACTAACTAAATAAATAAATAAACTTTCCATTTATTTGTCTAAATCAAATGAAACGGTTAATTTAATCGAGAAACCTATGTATTTTGTTTTGAAACATCGAACCGGAAGTTCGTTAATGAAGGTTTAGCTTTACTCTGTTGGTCAGGAACAACGGTATTTTGCTAAGCCAGCGTCCCGAGACTGAAGTCGTTTTTTTCATAGCTTTAATTTCTTTGGTTAGAGTCGTTTGTAGACAGAAGTATCTCTAGTTAGTTACAGGAAATTTGGGACTAAACACAAGTAAGGCTTTCCTCATCCCCCCCCTCTTTCTGCTGGCTGGCATCCTCGCCAGCTGCATCTCGTCGGGATGGACCCAGCAAGCCGATACCAAGTGGTGAGCCCAAACTGACGGAGATCAAAACAGCGTTTGATAACTTGGCCTGTCAGTACTAGCAAACAAGGCCTTGCTTTTAAAAGAATAAATTTAACAGCGTTACACTTTAGTCCATATTAACTAGAATGTTTTGACAAATGATGCTTGTTAAATACATTTAAAATATTTACCTTTACCTGATATTTATTAAATGTTCACTAAAAGTATTTGTTTTGGACAAGTAAGCGTTTAATGAACCACTTCCGCATTGGCTAAGCTAGCTTTAGCTAGCCTATTCACGATAAGCCCTTTAGGCCTGTTTAGTTAAATAATTTACCTACTTACTTAATTGTTGTCACATTATTTGTGTTGGGTTTATACCATTCTAATAATAAAACGTAAACATGCTGCTATTTAAACGATAACACAAGCTTAGCTGTATTTTAGCGTTAGCAAGCGAGTATTAGCATGCTAACATTTGTTGAGGTAGAAGGGACTTTTTAGAAGACGCGTCTTAAATTTATCAAGCAAATCTGGTTTTTGTTACGATAATTGACCAGCAGATGACTTAATATTTACATTTTTAATATATAATCGTGACAAGCTAGTTGTCTTGTAGCGTATTTTTAAAAGAGTTAAGTTCAAAAGCAAGAAAGATGTATTTAAAGACTACGAGGATCACACCACGGCGAACGTTTGGTCTCTTTAGCGGTATTACCTAGAGGTTATGTTTGTATTAAATTGATTTTAACATGATCTACAGAATGCCAGGCGTATACAGTAAGAGAAATGGGTGAGAGGTTCTGAAATCAGATCCAATCCTGGCAAGATAAAGCTCACTTTCTGCACAGATGCCTGTGGTTGTGGTTTTGACTGACAGTCCCACAGGACTCAACACACTAAACAAAGCAGAGGTTGCAGCAACACTCCATATTCCAAGAATAATAAAATGAAAATTGATACGTATTCTTTGAATCAAGCCTAACTGTGATGCACATCCTTCCACCAGTCTGCATCTTCTCTTAAAAAATATTTTTCTGCTGCTCTGAGCAGATCTGGGGGATTTGACCACACAAGGAGGTTTGTGGCTATGTTGTTAATATCTTATTATATAACACCCTCGCGCGCGGGGGTGCGTTATGCTTTGTCCTTGATTTTGAGCCAGTTGTCAGCTGCTTGTTTGCCCTCTTGCCTTGTGTATTTGGTGGAAGGGTAAGTTTTTAGATAATATCTAGATAAGTGTGTTGACAAACAAATCTCTTTGGAATTCTCTTGTTCATATCCCAAACTAGGAACTGATTGTGCATGTTCAGAAACACAAGAGCAGTGTTTTGTGACTCAGTCGTGATCCAAGAGAGGACGGGAACGCCTCTCTGTTCTGTTCAGGAATTTGTTTTAAGAACAAGCCGAACTTGCTGAACTGCCTCCAGACTGCTTTCATTCCTTCACCATGAGAAAAATGAAGGTGGATTCTGTATTTGGGATGCCTCCTTATTTCCATCCAATTTCTTGAAACATTATAAAAATAGTTCACTTTATTGACATTTTGAAGTACCGCTCCCTCTGTTTGCCCTTCCAGGCTCTCTGTAACCATAACGTTCCCTCCACCATCGGTCCTCTGTAATTTCAGAGGGGGTTTGGCTCTCAACTCTGACAAAAATTAATCTTCTTAAGTCTCTGGATGGCTCTCTGGGATGCACAGGGACCTTCATTCACTGATTACATACACACAGATCGCTTTTCCAGAGATGTAGCTTCCTCGTGTCAAACATTCTGTTGAGGGCAAATGGTGCTGCTCAATGCAGACGACAACTAGCAGTAATCTAATGCCCGTCAACTGGATTAACTGGCATTTTCTTTTGGCACCAACCAGTTTAAAACCTCTCTTTGCTGTGAAATGTATCAGTTGTTCTGTTGGTCTGCATTAATCATTTTTAAGCCTTAAGTTTAGTCCTTTCAGGTCATACTCCCCCTCAATTTCTGGCCACTATTTTGGTTGTTATCCCGTAAAAAAGATCTTTTTTTCTTTTTTTTTCCCCCCGTTTTTTCTGAAGAACTTTGAAATTTTAATACATTTTTTCTAAAATGTCAACAGGAAAGCAGATAAAAATTTACTACTCTTTTGGGTCATTAGAGGACAAAAATGTCCTCTGCCAAAAAACAGCTTAAAAAATTTAAAAAAATATTTTTGCCCACTTTTTTTCCTCAGATCTCCCAGTCAACCTCAGTTCTAATCAAAACCACCAAATATGTAATTTTTCAAATGATTATAACCCTTTAAATAACAACGTAATTACAGGATGTCACAGTTTTTATGAAAAGAAAACACAGAAAGTTAGATATGAGTTATATTTCAGTCGAAAATTACTCAAAGGGGTAGTTAAGTATAATTCTGACGCTGCAAAAAATAAAAACAATGCATTTAAAGTAATTTAGTCGCTAATATTTTAGTATATTTCAAACTGCTGGAGGATGTAGAAACTTTATGCACTTAGCCTCAAGCGGCTAACAGGAAGCTAAAGGCTAAGCTAACTGACTTGGAGGATAGAAGCTGAAGCTGCATTGCTGATTGATCTCTCTGAGGAAATTGAAGGTCCACAACCAATGCAGTTCTTTCCAAGACTTCTGTTAGAGGCCGTGGGGAAATTTCCTCTTCTGCACCCAAAGAAAAGAAAACAGAAAGACCAACAATAGCAATAAAAGATGGTATACAAACTCAATAATTTGATAAAAGATCATAAAAGCCTCTGTAATATAGACTCATGGAAAGCTCAGATTCCTAAATTTATTGTTTTCTAACCACATTAACTTGGTCATTCAGCTAGAAAACATAAAAAACTGTTTGTGCGACAAAAAACTGCTGTTTCAAGGCCAGTTACTGCTGACAAACAATACCAGGATGTTCAAAGCTCATTTAGTTACATAATAACTGGCTGATGTTGCTGCTGTTTGAAGGAGACGGTACAAATGTCCTCTCCATAGTTTTTCCTGTCAGTCCCATTAGAAATTCTTTCTCTCTTTTCAGTTGCACAATGAGGACGACTGTTCTGAAGCCTCGACCAGCGAGGAGCAGCCGTGCACTTCTGCAACAGCCCAAGCCGAAGCATCTGGACAGAACCAGAACCAGGCTCAAGCAAGTCCGGCTCCTGTCCTGGCAGCAGAGGAGGCATCATCCTCCAGGACTCAGGGGGATGCAGAGGCACCGCCTCCTCCTTACGCCTCCATCGACCTGGGTGCAGCCGCTGCAGCACCTGGTATTACTTTTGTATTTTCTCTCTGGGTATTTTTTTTTTTTCCTTTTAAACGTTTCCAAAGCGACTGCTTGCTTCTAAATATAGCAGCAGGATGTGATTTTTGTGGCGTCTCTCTGTGAGTCATGTTCATTTCCATGACAGCACCACCACATCGTTGGCAACCGACATGACTTTACTCAGGAATGGCTCATGGTTCCTTTTATTCTTCCTAACCAGGCCTTTTCCTTCACAGAGACCAGTTTCCAAGGCGACTTTCCGGTGCCTCCGCCCTACAGTGTCGCCACCTCATTACCCACATATGATGAGGCAGAGAAGGCTAAAGCAGCTGCCATGGCTGCCTCCACAGTGGAGGTGTTGCCCCGGGTAAGAAGACACGACCACACGATCGTCTCCTTATAGATTTACTTTTCCTAGCTCCCTTCTAAAGTTGTGTTCTTTACGTGTTGGGTGGGGTTTAACCTCACATATTTTCCTCTTTTCTTTTTACATACCAAACCTCTTACTTCTCCATGTACGGAACTACACGTCAATGTTGAGACGAGTCACCTGATCTCCTCTGGAAAATAATAAAACTCCACAAAACACTGTTTCAGTATAGCAAAAACATCATTAAAGACCTCTTTCTACCACCTCTGCCACCCCCTCAGGGAGCAGTTTATGTACTACGGAGCCCTTAAATGCAACTTGTGATATTTTATATTCTCAACTCATTTATTTTTATTATTGATGTGCCAGATCTTTCATCTTTCATCAAACTCATTTGTGTGTGTTCATACAAGGACGATCTTTCATCTTTCATCAAACTCATTTGTGTGTGTTCATACAAGGACGATGACTTTCCCCCAAGAGATGACTTCAGTGATGCTGACCAGCTTCGAGTTGGGAATGATGGGATCTTCATGTTGGCCTTTTTCAGTAAGTCTTTCTTCCTCTCTTTTCCTTTCTTTTTTTTTTTTTTCAAAAGCCAAATGCCGGGGGGAGGGGAAGCAAAAAAAAAAAAAAAAGAAAAGAGAGCTTGTTGTGTCCCTGTAGACTGCAGTGTGACACATTCGTAAACAACCATGTGAGGCTTTGTTGAAGATGTTTTCACCAGAAATGTTGAGGAGAACATGTGGACATCTTGGTCTGGTCTGGAAGTGTGAGGGAAGAGCTGCAGTCGGGTTTTGTCTCGAGTTCAGAAGCTAAATGTAAATTATTAAAATGAATGTTTTCTTTAAAACATTTTCCAAACAGCAGGTGAGGTGTTGTAACATTAGTGCTGCACGTTTATGAACATGAGTAATCTCTGGACTTCAGTACATGTGGGGGAAAAAAAAAAAGCTTAACAGAAATAATTATTCATAAGAAACAAGCTGCAAAATCTCAAAATATTTTGTTAAGAAAAAAACTTTTTTTAAATTAAAACCTTTTGTGAAATTGCGTTTATTCCCCCTAAAACCTAAGAAAAAGACTTCATCCTCTTTATTTATTTATTTTTATTATCAACCCCACTTAAAAGAAAAAGCTGAGGGAGGATCATCTTGTGCATCTCATATATTTTACTTTCTGCTCCTTTTACAGTATCATGAACCACTTTATCAGATTCATCTGCTTGATAACACAAATACCTGATCAGCCAGTCACATGATAGCGGCTCAGTGCTTGTCAGCTAGTAGACATGTAGCTAAGAACAGGAAACTCACCAACACTAGACAATAGAAGATGGTCTCCATTTCAGCTCCACATTCAGATGCAGGGTCAACGGTTCAGGCTGCTGGTGGTGTATTGGTTGGGGGATATTTTCTTACCAACGTGGCCTGGTTTAGCCAGCACAGCCTACCTGAGTATTGTTGCTGACCATGTCCATCCCTTTATGACCACAGTGGAGCATCTTCTGATGCTA
>JBAFTB010000027.1:15007378-15020199 GCA_037177355.1 Melanotaenia trifasciata | reverse complement strand
ATCTTCTGATGCTACTTCCAGCAGGATAATGCACCATGTCACAAAGCTCAGATCATCTCCACCTGCTTTCTAGAACAGTTCACTGTACTACGATGGACTCCACAGTCAAAACAAAATATCAGACTTTACTTTTAAGCCTTTACCATTCCTTCTTAGTAGCTATTTTTAAGGGAAAGGAGGGGATGTGACTCTATGAAATCCAGCTGTCTGCAACAGTGAGCTGGTGGCAGCTCTTCCTTTCACCGATTAGTTGAATCCTGACACATTAAAAATACTGCATCTCTTTCTTTGTGGTATTTTAACCTCAAAAACTTTCCACCAGCTAACTACACATCTTATTCCAGTCAGAAACGTGGGATTATTGTATTGAGAGGAAAGTTAAATGCTGACATCCCACGACAAACTTCTCATGAGTGCAGAATCAGTTTTCATTAACTCCAGATTTTTAGAAGATGTACGATGACAGTAAGGAAAAAAAAAAGCCCCACTAATGTGCTTGGCTGTAAAATTTTAGACAAGTTTGACTGAGCACAGCAGGTTTGAAATAAAATGCTTCTTGGATGAAATATTTGGAACGCAGAAATGAGAGTTTATGATTGAATGATGATGCTATTTCTCTGCTTTTGTCCCTCCAGTGGCCTTCCTGTTCAACTGGATCGGGTTCTGCCTTTCTTTCTGTCTGACCAACACCATCGCGGGACGCTACGGAGCCATCTGTGGCTTCGGCCTCTCGCTCATCAAGTGGATTCTCATCGTGAGGGTAAGTTTCTGGCTGGTTTTACACAGACGGCGAGAGATGAAGGGCTGACGGGATTCCTCAAGTTGCTCGGTTATAAAAAGTCTGCATTTTTCTGTTTCACACTGGCAAGTTATTTCGTTGTACGTTATGGTATAGCTGGAGAACTAACGCAATCATCAGTGATAGTTTCTAGTCCTCAGAATGCAGCAAATCCAAGGTAACATGAACATTTAGATGTAAATCAGCTTGTGTTACTGGTTTGGACTGGATGTTTTTAATGTCTGGCCTACGAGGACGTAGGTTTGACTTTTGACATCCATAAGAACATAATGGCCCACAGAGGATCCTGAAATGAGTTTTGGGGGGAATGTTTTTTTTTTTTTTTTGCACTTATAGATGTTTATTTGCAATATTGTGTAATTTAGAGTGAAAGAAAACCTAAACAAGCTAAAGTTTTAGAATCCCAAATATTCAAGTTCTGGTATTGATATTAGTTTTTTTTCCTCACTAAATACAGGATTATCTTAATTTATTTATTAATTATTATTTATTTGAATACCCCTGTTGAAGTGCATAATTATCCTTTATAGTTGTAATACATTTTAAAATAAATGTGATCATTTTGAGTTATTGCGGTTGCATAGAATTTGTGATTTTTGAGGGAATTTTTAAATTACTTATGTAGCCTAAGGTGGTCCTGCTGAGTCCCAATGTCTCATTTTTTAAGAGGCCAGTTTCAGATAAAATGTCAAAATGGAAATTATAACAATAATAATAATAATAAAAAAAACAAAGTAATGTTTGCCATGTTTTTCTTCTTTCCTCTTCATTCAGTTCTCTGACTACTTCACTGGCTACTTCAACGGCCAGTACTGGCTCTGGTGGATCTTCCTGTTGCTCGGTGAGTCCATCGGTAATCTGGGGGGATTTAGTTTTGTTTTTCCTCCCAACCAGAAAAACAAGGCCTCTGCTGTGAAGTGAGGAAATGATTCTCCCTCTGCAGGTCTCTTGCTGTTCTTCAGAGGTTTCGTGAATTATCTTAAGGTCCGCAACATGTCAGAAAACATGGCGACCTCTCACAGAACACGCCTCTTCTTCCTCTACTAAAGGTGAGTTCAAACTGAAACTCATTCAGTGCCTGTAAATGGACTCGTGGTGCCCTCTGCTGGACTACAAGACAAACTGCAGCTTTTTTCCTGCTTTAATGATGGGATAATGTTGTCCTCAGGTTTCCATCAGCACTCCTTCCCTCCCCTCGAATGACCTGACCGAGGAGCTTAACAGCGAAGAGAGGAGATGGGGAAGGAATGAAGGAAAGAAGTAGGGTTAACATAAATTTAATTACACAACTCACTCTGAAGCTTCTCCTAAACGTACCCGATACAGCCATCTTTGACCATCAGATTTTCATTTTCATTTGATTCAAGCTCCTCGTGCCGTCTTCACTGGTCCAGCTCGTGTTCCACATCTCAGAAGCAGAACTTGCATTTACTCAAAAAATAAAAAAGCACAATGAGCCTGTTTAACATAGTCAACATGGAGGACGTGGACGGCTTTTTCTCCCCTCCAGCTTTGTCTCCGACAACCACATCAACAAAGTAAAACTCAGATTACTCCACATTACAATAGATCCGTCCAGTTTTATTTTAAAGTGCAGCCGGAGATAAACACGAACCTGTTTATGTCTCACAAACCGTGATGCTTCCTCATGAGCTGAAAGACGGTGCACGAGCTGGTTTCTTGTTAAAAGCAAAACCTTATTTATTCTGACAGTTCATCTCAACTCACAGTAAAACGTCTGCTTTCTCATCTCCAATCTCGCATCTGAAGCTACCGAGGAGGTAAAAAATTAAATAATAAAACAAATAAATAAATAAACAAACTGCATTTTAAGGCCACGCAGGCTTGCTTTGATTGGATCGGAGGAAATCGTCCCAACAAAGGGCGTCTGCTGCTTCGGTGCTGAGGATAATAAACATTTTACATCCAGCTCAGTAACGTGCCAGAAATACAAGAGTCTTATGCAATTTACGTCTTTGTAATGAGCTACAATTATTGTGGATGTAAGGTCTTGTGATACTGAAGTAGACGTAGTTGATTAGCTTCCTAATCAGACTGAGATCCAGTTGTGACATCAGGTTCGGTCCAGAGGGAATCAGCTGTTAAAAGAACAAGTGCACACTTTCATCAGCGTTATGTGTTATTTGCAGTTGATCCGAGGAAGAAGCTGCAACGCTGCATGGACGGTGGCTTGTTCTGCATGTTGTGCATGACTTCAACAAACCCAACTCTGGATCTCTCTCTGGGGTTTCAGCTTTTCTGATTACATTAGGTTTAAATATTTCTTGCTTTTTCTTTTATCTGAGTGAGAACCTTGTGATGTGACACGGCTCCTACTATTAATGTTATTAGAGTTATGACATCAGCTTCGGTGTTGTGGTTTCTGGTTAGTGTGATGGCGATGAAGTCGGAGGATTCGGTCCGGTGTGAACGGAGCCTGAAAAGTCCACGAGCTCGTTTAATTAAAATGGAGTCTGACCGGACAAGGAGCAAACAATTTAAGAAATTTTTGATTTATATTTTTGTCATTAGAACACGAGGTGTATATACAAGCTTTTGCCAATTCATAATATTTGCACTTTGAAGAACTTCTGTACAGAATGATTTGTGAATCTGCTAAACTTGATGTGTTGGTAAAGAAAAGACAAAAAATGAAATTAGCCATTCGAGTTTATTTTTCTTTAAAAAAAACTGGAATTCTTAATCATCCCAAATGGATAATCTGCCTTTTGCACTTTTATTTCTCCAAATGTTGACGTGTTTTGTATCATTGCTTTTAATCGAAACTGTGATAGCCAAACTTTTTTCTTTCTTTTTACTTTTTTTTTTTGGTTGCCTTTGTTAAGTGTGTTTAACTCTGGTCTTATCCCATTAAAGCAATATGAAGTTTTTTTTTTCCTATTTTTCGTCCAGTAAATTTAAAGCTCTGCTGCATGATTCATCCACCTAAATGAGTGGGTTCTTGTTGGGATTAAATCTAGTCCACATACAGTTTTGTCTTTGTAAACTAATGGACGGAGCTGCAGCCAAGAAACTTCTCTTATAACATCTGAAGCAGCTGGGATGCATTTATTGTAACTGGAATTAAAATTTTTGCAAAAATGCCAATAAAGTTCAAAAGCCTGACTCAAACAATGTGTTTGGGATTGTGTTTGCACACAATGCAGCACTTCAGCCTCACAGCGTACAGTGTAGAATTTAATGGATTTATCTTGGACGTTTACTAACCAAAAGCCATTTTTACTACCTGTCGCACCAGATAATCATCGTTTAGAGCCACTAAACCTAAATGATGAACGATGGCTGCAGGGACAAAATAATATTTATGTCTGTTAGTCTTGCATCTTGGCAGGATGTACCTGCGCCCTGATGGAAGTAGCTGGAACACACAAGGATTGAATGGGCCTTGCTTTGGACTCTGGTGTGATACAGGTCATTCAGGGAGATCCCTGCAATTTTCCAATACAATCCCCTGCAATATGTTCTTGTTTTTTAAGGAAAGGGAGCTATACCAACAGATAAAAGAGAAAGTTAAAAGGGATTCAATAAAACAAGAGTAGAACATTTTGCATGAAAGTGCTGTCACCATTATAAGTGCGAAGCTTCAGATAAAAATACATGCGCTGGTGAGCTTCCTGCACACAGCGTCGACATGAAGGTCAAAGGACAGCCTACCATCCAGGTGGGTGCCAAGTATTAAAGTATTAACCACCCCTACTGTTTGGTTCTCAATACTGACAGTCGATACACGTTTCTTTTGTTTTGCTTATGTTAATATTTAAGAAGGATGACCTGCACCAGTCGGTGAATTCTTTCACTACAGGTCAGGGTCATCATCTGATCACCCATGTAATCAAATTAAATAAAACACAAACATGTAAATTGTCATGTAAAACCCATTTATTCACATATAAAATCTCATTTGAAACCCCTGTTATGTGAAACCCGTTTGATCACGTGAAATACACGTCAAATTGTTTTGAAAACCTTGTAATTCTCCAAGTAAAACGTTAATAAAGTTTTATGTTAAAGTTTATATGGTAACATGTGAAACCCGTGTGGTTATAACATGAAGCATGACCACACAAAACCACATGGGTTTCACATGTTACCATAAAAAATGTCTATAACCACATTCCCCATGTGCAAAATATGTGTGTCACCTGTGCAAAACCGCACAGGGTTACATGTAAAACATGGTGTTTCTGTGAAGGAGTCCTGTGATCATGGGTGTCCAAGTCTGGTCCGGTCCAGCTTTTAGATGCATCCTTTTCCAACACACCTGAATGAGATGGCTGAATTCCCTCATCTGCATGTCATTCAGCTCTGCTGAGGCTGGCAACGAGACACTTATTTGATTCAGGTGTAAGGATAGTAGCCCTTCAAACTGAGCGCGCTTTGGCTGCAGGTAAGAATCTTAAAGGTTTCCAGCTCTTTGTGTCATAGCAGCGCTTGTGTGGCATTAAATGACACAATCCAGATTTCCCTCAACACATGGACCATTAAATCTCAGAGGTCCAGGACCCTGTCACTGCTTCCCTTGGTTGTCCATTCATGTGGTGTTTTTGGTAGGCTGTAATTAGAGCTCAATAAGAAGACCTGGGGTCTCATTTAAAACGGAGCCTTAAAGTGGCTTACGCCATTTTAAATCCAAGTAAATTTCCTTTTGTACTTCCCAGTTAACGTGGAATTGAGTGCACGAGTACCCAACTCCTCCATGCCCCATTTAAATATGCAAATCATATTTAAATGAGGCTGCACCTGAGATTCCCTTCTCTCTGTACAATCACAAAGTTAAAAGAGGATGAGTGTGATGGAAAAGGTGAGGCTGCTTAAGACATTTTACACTTTATGCATGTGGTTTAACAAAAGAACGTTGCACAGACAGACAATCAGAGGCTTGTTCGAAGGCTCTTAAGCTGTAGTTTAACAAGCAAAAATAAACTGCAATGATGCTGTGAAGACAGGATAAAATGTGAGGGTTAAAGCTCAGTGCACCCCTGGGTTAATTTTAGGACACTGACATGAGTGACTTACCAAGCAGCCACCTATCGCGCACAGTGCCACTCTTCATATTGCACCATTTATGTCTTCTAATACTGCTTAAGCAGCCATTGGTTTTAAGTGTTTTTTGCACCATGTTGTGCAGCTTTATAGCCACTCATGTAATTGCAGACACGTGGGTGAGTTAATTGCTCATCATTGGAGTCCAGTGAACTCATTGCCATGTTTAAGAATGCAGTTGGAGATGATCTGAGTTTTTGTGACATGGTGCATTATCCTGCTGGAAGTAGCCATCAGAAGATGCTACATTGTGCTCATCAAGGGATGGACATGGTCAGCAACAATAATTAGGAAGGCTGTGGTAGTTAAAACAGGCCGCATTGGTACAGGTGGTCAAAGAGGACCAAGAAAATATTCTTAGCTGAAAAGGAATGACACCTTGTGTGGAAATCTGCTTCAAGGTTGGACGTGTTATGTGTTCAGAGATGCTATTCTGCATATCTTGGTTGGAAACAGTGCCTACTCGACTCCCTGTTGCCTTTCTATCATCTCCAACCAGTCTACGACATTTTGGTCCAGACAACTGCTGCTCATCGAAAATTTAGTCCATTCTCTGTAAATCCTAGTTGGTCATTTTGAGTCAAAGTTCACATCTTAAATACATATTTTTCTATTTTAATAAAAACATATATAACTTAAGCTTCTTTTTTTTTAACCTGTCCTGTCCAGCACAGTAGCAAGCAAAACGATAACCTGGTTGCTGTATCATGCTGAACACATTTGCTCTGCCAAGGCGAGGCTTATGGGTAAGGCTCCTCTTGATGATCTGATTCATTTATTTATTTATATACTTTGAATCATGGAATCTGTGTCATCTTGCTGGACCTGACCAGAGGGGACAGAAAAAGAAGGAAGACAGCAAAAAGGAGCAAAAAGGAAAGAAGAGAGAGGAGACAAAAACACCAGACAGAAGGCTACAACCCTTCAATTCACACCATCACCAGACAACAAACTGTTACATTCGCACATAAACAAACCAGAAAATTTCCTACGGCTATTACTGAAAAACAGCTGCTAGCCATTAAGAGTTCATAAATAATAACCAAATCAAAAAGACATATCACAAAAATAGCACAACAACAACCAGATACTAACTCACAGGAAAAAAAAAAAAAGGAAAAATGAGCTTTTAATGTAAAAACCCACTGGACAACTCAGCGACTGTGTCAGCATGCAGAGGATGATGAATGAGGAGTGATCGGTGATGAAGAGTGGTGAGTGAGATCATGCAAATGCGACCACACCTCTACGGAGGCAAGAGGCAGATGAGGGCAGCCCAGAAACCTGGGCCTTCAGCAGCATTAACCCAAGCTACCCCACCCCCAAAGATGACTCCAGCCCCACCAGAGGAGAACCCCAGCCAGAGCCCCCCGTGGTCTTGGGGCACAGGCCCCAGTGGGCCAAGATCGGCAGCCGCCGGCCCCGCCAGGCATTGGCTATTCAGGGCGGCTTGAGCGAAGGGTCCAGAGGGCAAACTTCCCTCTGGATGTTGAGCTTCTGGTGGCATTAGGCACCCCCGCTCCCCAGGAGGTCCCCCAGGGCAAGACAGGCCAGGAGAGGCTGCCCCCAATGACCGAGTCATACAGGGACTGCAGCCAATGAGCCGCCACCAACCCCAGAAGGCACCCACCCCCCACATGCCTAGCGGGGAATAAGAGGAAGAGGAGGAGGACAGCGGTAGAGCCCAGACCCATGGCACACCACCCCCAGGTCCGCCCAGAGCCCCCCCCCCCAACATTGATTTTTTACTGAACTGCTGATTCATATTTGTTCTGATATCCTATTTATATCCCCTCAATTCTCCATAAGTCACCTTTAAGTTGCGCCTCATTCTACACTTATATATTTATTGAAGTTTAAATGCTGGTGTGATCTAGCCACCGATCCTAGTTCAGCAGTCTCAGTCAAAGAGGCTTGATAAATATAAAGTGAGCGGCTCTTTAGAGCTGCTTTGGGAGTGCTTTCGATCTCGGCTAGATCAATGTGTCCTCATGCCTCGCTGCCTGAGGCGATTAACTAGGCCGATCCTCCTTACACAGCTGCCCTGTCAACATCTAAAAGCTTGGATGTTTGTGTGTTGTAAGAAGCAAGAAGAATCAGAATCTGCTTAAAGTGGCACCAAACTGTGGCTCACCATGACATTTAGCTAGCAACCCACACCAATGATCTAAACACTCCCGAGGCTCGACACCTGACTCAATGTCATCATGCTATTAAGCAGTTAGAATCTTGATGTACTTCTTTCACTAGGTTAGCATGGTCGCATTTGTTGATTAGGAATGATTTATTATCTGGTATTTAACCAGGATAATTGGCTCATTGAGATTAAAAATCTATTTTTCTGGTCTGGTCAAAACAACAGTAGCACAAAAAAGATGATAAATTATAATTGATAACCACACTGAAAACATACACATATTGTACCCAAAGCAGACACATAAAACATGGAGCTCTAAAACAACTAAAGCATCTAAACTGTGAATGACCATCTTGCCATAAATGTTCTATTTATTTAAAAGCATGTAGTAATACCAGCTTCTGTCCTCTTCTCTGTTCTGACCTTAGGAACAGCTAACAGTAGGTCTAGTGATGAAAATGAATGCACAAACATTTACAACAAAGCTACATTCAAACCATAGACTGCATTCAAACTTGGCACAAAAAGGAAGGAAATTTGTGTTTAATTGATCATTTCTCCCCTTCAGTAATTCCAGTTGGTGTTGTATTATACATCATTGGAAAGCCTGATTAGTCACCTTTAATAATGAAGTTTAACTTGTAAGGATTGTATGTTTGTGGAATTAGTAATGCACTTAGACATGTTGGTAACACCCTGCAATATTCTGTTTGTTTACTCTAATTTTGGGGGGCGCTACCCACATATTTAGCTCAACTGCACAGTCCACAGAAGCACAATCCTTGCAAGTTATACTTCGTTGTAAAGATGACCAATCATACTTTCCAACCATGTATAATACAACACCAGTTGGTGTTTTTAAGGGCAGAAATAATCAAGTAAACACACATTTCCTTATGTTTGTGCGAAGTTTCATTGGCTTAACCTAATATATGCTTTGGAAGCCTCTCAGCTAAATGAGCTAATATAATTTTTGGTACATTTCTACAATAATAAAGGACGTTTAATACAAAACCTGAAGAGTTGCATTTCTGTTTTAGATTTGTTTAAACCTTTAATTTTGCTAAAAGTTACAACTTCCCTAATTAAAGGGGAGAATTAATTAACCAAACAGAAATGATATCATTTAACAATAAAGAATTATATATTCAACACTTTTCTTTCGGGGGATTAAAGAACTAAATATAAACTTGTTCTATTATGTAGTGTCAATAATATTACCTTTTTGTAGTTGTCCATTGCTAAGAATTGAAGGATAACTGAAGGAAGTTGGTATATTTTCTGGGAAACTATCAATATCTTCCAATCCACCAAGTAAATTTAAATGGTCTCTATTAGATGAAACATTTGTCATGTGGATTAACACCGAAAACCCTGAACATTTGAACAGCACTTTACATCAGTCTGTTGAACTTTTTAGGTTAGGGAGAGGTGAACCATGGTCTTTTAGTCTCAAACTCTCCAGGCTACACTGTCATTAGGAAAAACATAAACATGGCCATCTAGGTGTCATAATTTACTCTGCAACCTGTCAGAAGGAGACGTAGTTTGGGAATGTGGCCATGTCTTGTTTTTGCCACTAGGGGGTACTGTGTACAAACATTTTTCAACATTGTGGACAGTACAAGCAGAGTTGATGTTGAGGCTTGACTCCAGTGGAGCACAAGCAGCTTGGCATTCTTGTGATATTAAGGCTACTGTTAAATAGTGTAATCATTACATACATCAGTAACATACATAGACCAGGATCCAGTTATTGCATCAGATCCTTAACATCATGGTTTTAATGTCAATATCTTGTGGCAGCTTCATTCAGGAAACATTTCTTGTATCATCCAGGGGTTTTAAGAAAAGGTATTTTAATAATGACTTTCCTCCAGGCCAAGACTAGACATGAACATGAGCCTTTTTGTGACAAGAGGTTGCCAGACCACATCCGGCGGTTAGCTGTGAAGTCCTTGAAGCTACAAGCTGCCTCCTGCCTCCTGACAGACAGGGCTCAGGTGTTGATCTTCCCTTCCTGTGTAAATTACACAGCAGGTTTTGAAAGGTGTCACATTAGAAACAACGCGTTGTTCTACCTCAGTCTCTCACTTCCTCTGTCTTTTTCACCTCGCTGACAACAACGTTGTGAGCCAAATGTTTTCCATAAAGCTGCATAAAGCCTTAAGTTAGCTGTTTTAATGTAAGGACTTATTGTGACGTATTCTGAGTTAAAATTCTCTTTGTGTGTTTTAACAGGTTACAGAGTCCTTTACAAACTAGATCCTAAGAAATGCAATCCCTTTCACATGTGAGACTGAAAGCAGTTCACTCCATGCAGCTAAAGCAGCTACTTATGCTGTATATCTTCATTAGCATCAGGCTCCCAGGAAGCTGGTCTATGAAAGGGCAATAGTTAAGATAAAACTTGGGAGAGGAAATTTCTGCAAGTTAAGTCTTCTTTTCAAGTTTTATAGTCCAACTTTCATATTTCAGGATTTAACCTTTCCTGCTGGGAGGTCTGTGGCAGACATTGCAGAACTTAACTTTGCTTTGTTGTTAAGCTAGTATTGCTAACATCCCATTAGCTGATTCGTGGGCATTCAAGCTGTTTTATATCACATATAACACGCCAGCAGTAAATGAGCGAGCACCTTTAGTTTTGTTCTTCTCTAATATGTGACGGTTAGTTTTACATTTTTGTGAAAACATTAGCTAATGTTGCTAACATTAGCTAATGTTGCTAACTCAGCGCACACTGGTTCTGCTTGACATTTTTATATGTATAATATTTCTTCTGGTCCTTGCTCTGGTCTTGATATATATCCGCCTCATGAGCATCAGGTTCCTGTGTATTTAGATTTTGAAGATCCTCAGTGTCCCCCAATTTCAAACTAAATTTCTTGTTTTACCTATGCTAGCTTGGCTGCTCCTTCTTATGTCAGACGAGCTTTGTGCAAAAACTCTTCAACTAAGACGGCTGTAAATGTTACTGTAGTTCACAAATAAACTATGTTTATACTGCTATTTCTGGTGGTAATGCTCTATTTGCCCCATCAGGTTACAGATCCTGCAAAATTGGACCAAATGGACCAAATTATGCATGTAAATGACACAGAAGACTGACAAAGTGCTTCGAATCTGTCTTTAGCACAGAACATAAGAGCTGGGATATATTTGCTGTGAAACTAAGTTACATTTGTGTTTATGCTTGCTGCCAACAATGGAGGCACAACATGGCATAAAAGCTCAATACTAGAGGTCACCGCTAGGGGCAGTACACAACACTTGGACTTTGAAATAGTGAAAACATCAATCCGGTCACATTGTATTTCCGGGGCATCAACCCCCAAAATGCTTCCAATCTGTTCCCATCTGTTAAGGCATGAGTGTTTATCACTGCGCAACAGATAATAAAAGTCATTTAGATGCCGGTAGTTGTGGACAAGCGCCGAGAAACTGTCTTCAAAAATATCCCCCATTGTGTTTACTGTGGACCTGTCATGTTAATGCTCTTGTTAGCGTGAGCACCTCTAGTTTTCAGCTCGATATTGCAACTTGTGCATGTGAAACGTTACTTTGCGTCAACATGAGCAGCTTATGTGCCAAACGAATGCTGGGAACGCTTGGCAGCCATGATACGTACACGGACGCGTCGCTAACAGCAAGTATATCCTAGCCCCAAAGGGGCCTTTAGAGTCGGATCGTTCACATCGCTAATTCCTACACACATGGCTATTGAATGTAAAAGTTGCATTTTAACAAAAACTTTCCTACCAGTAAATCCCTAGTGCAGTTTTCTTACAAGACGATGTTAATAGATTTAGACATTTGGTGTATAATTCTATTCTTTTCTGCCAAAAAAAGTATGAGTAAACCTAAAGTAGATATTCTGATCTGACTGACTCAAGAAGACAAAGTCCTACTTGGAAAAATAATCAAACAAAAAACATGAAAGAAAGAGAAGCTTAGGTTGAACAGAGAAGCCCATTCACATAATGGGTTTATGTTCCCTACTCGCCTACCCCTGGCCCCAATCTGGCCTCCCTCTTTTATAGAAGGCCTTAATGACTAGCTCATTTACATAACTCCCTTCCGGTTTTGACAATATTTCTCTTTATAAAGTTCTCGCCTCCCTCTGACCTCATTCTCTTTATCCTTTCTTGCTTTCCGCCAGTCTATCTGAACACGTCTCACCTTGTTCTGACCAGATGGAGCCCAGTAAAGACCATGCCAGATCCCAAAGTAAACTTTTACACATGCAGAGAACTGTGCTGACAATCTCTGTCAGCAGCGTATCTGTGGTCCCTGGCTGCTGCAGCGTGTGCATGTTTGTGGTGAAGTGTGTATCTAGTTAACCATGTTCATCCGGCTACTTTCCGGTGTGGGTGCCTGCACTGATGGCCAAAAGTTTCCTATAATTAAAAACAAATTTTAATTTAATGGGTCACAGTAACATGTACATTTTTTCTTGTCACTGTGGTTTTTTTGCACAAGCAAAAATACATTATTCTATATTGAAACCAAAAGCTCTGAACTAGGAAGGAAGTCAGAGTGGAAATATTTTATGGTGATTGTGTCAATGGAAAGAACATGTTTGTGATCAATTTTTCTGATAACGTCACACAGAAGTAACCAACTGCTGAATAACAACTAAATGTTGAAGATGATGAAGTGTTCATGTGTCAGCCTTTGTAAACCACAAGTTTTAGAGATTAAAGTTTAACCGTAGGGATGATTTCAAGTGTGTTTTTAATCTTCCAATAAATGAGATAAGAATGATCATGATCTCAGACATCAGTGTGAAATGGAACATTTGCTGTGAGTGTACTGAAAGTT
>JBAFTB010000027.1:14986129-15005280 GCA_037177355.1 Melanotaenia trifasciata | reverse complement strand
CTTTTTCTTTTTCTTTATGCTGGTAGAAAATTGAGTTTATATATATATATATATATATATATATATATATATATATATATATATATATAATTTTTTTTCCCATTACATTTTCAGGCTTACCAATAAAGCAAATCTAGTGGCCTAAAGTCTATCAAAGACATCAGGAAATGACATAAATTAAGAGAAATGTTGACCTGAAGAGAGAAATTAATTTGTTTTGATGTAAGAATCAAATGGTAAAGGGTCTGTACTTATATAGCACTTTTATCCAAAGCACTTTACATCATACATCACATTTACCCATTCACACACTGATGGCGGAAGCTGCCATGCAAGGTGCTTAACCACGACCCATCCGGAGCAATTAGGGGTTCGGTGTGTTGTAACAAAAATTACAACTATTTGTTAGAAATGCGGAAAGTCATTCCGAATCAATGGGCCATGAAAGTGTTGTTTTTCAGCTTCTTTTAAATTTCTTTACAAATTTGGAAGTCAGACATGTTTTTCAACCAAGAAATTTTGTGAGAACTCTATAGCCAATTATATTAATGTTATAATACCTCAATCTGAGGTTATCTTTCTAGAAATACTAAGGGATAATTGTGAATAGAGTTATCCTCTTCACATGCAGCCACAAACATAACAAGACTTGTAATAATACAAAAGCGAGAATGGGATGGTCTGAGGTGACCAGCTGGAAGGAACAGTGGTTGTTGTGTTTGCCAGCAGCAGGAGGTGGGGTGAGAAGCACAAAGGGTGAAGAATGTTGCTTATGTGCGGGAACACTCAGATGTGAAGGATCCGTATGTGAATATGAACATCTCCTGAAACCACATAGCTCTTGGTGTGTTGACAAAACTCAATCTTTCATTTAGTGTCTTCTGTGCAACTCACTGTATGCCTGATGACATTTTGAGTTTTGAGAGTGAGCTCTCTGGTTTCCGGAGAGACTTACATTCCCTTAAACTCCTTCATGTGTGGAGAGCCTTGACACGTGGAGTTGTGGAACTCCTGGAGAGTGACCTCTTCATATTTTCACAGTAAACAGCCCCACCGAAGACTCCTGCTCCCTCGCCTTCGTCTCTGAACAGTGGCCTCCTTTCAGGGCCATCACTTAAGGGCCCTATTAATAATTTGACAAGTTTTCTCAAAGATTAATTACAGCCAGCTTCGAGGCAGCAATTATGTAGGGTGGAGAGACTCTGTAAACCTTCGCCACTCCATTTCCAGGCTCAATTTTCCACTTATCAAGATGTCAATGAGGAGGAAAGGTTGTCTTATAGTCTCTCTAATGCACTGATCCTTATTAGGTGGGAGAGATAAACAAATACTCTGCAATTCCTTTGGAGATAGTTAATATTGAATTTGGGACTGAAGTCAATAGGCCTTTTAAAGCCTTGACTAAGCTGATCCAGTTGTATCACGAGGAGAGTGGTAGGTAACTCGAGTATTTTCTCTTGAAATAATTAATGTGAAATTGACGTACAGGTATTTTAAAGCCTTCTTCAGATTAAAGTGAACCTTGCATAAAGAGTAGCTTTCTTACAATTAAATGGTGTCTACCCATTGAGATGCTAATGTGCTAACATGTTAAAATCCAACAAAGTTGGACGAGATACAGCTTCTGCCACATTGAGTTATGACACTGCTTTGGAATATCAAATTATGAGTACGGTATTTCTCTTATGATTCAGTTATTGAGACATACAAAAATCCACGTTTGTTTAAAAAAATACAACTTGTCTCTACGATTGTCCTGTTGGATCTTAGTGCTGTGTTTTGATATCATCGATCACAACTTTTCAGAGGCTTGAACGTGTTATTAGGATTAAATAAACAGCATTTGTATAGTGATTTCAGTTTGTTCTTGCAAACAATGACTTTTCCAAAATAAGTTGAGTTCTGTGCTGGAAAAATCTTTGTGGGGAGAATCGGAAACGATGCCGAGTCAAACTGTCTTTCACAAGTTTATTACAGCAAAGAGAAATAAAAAAAAAAAACATGCAGTGCCAGCATGCAGAGAGATCTCTCCGCCAAACAAGGACGTGTCACAAAGTTATATAGATCTCTGATCACGCCCTTTCCAACAATCATCCTCATCACGCATGACTCGTGGGGATATCTTTTAATGGTTGTTGCTAGGGGCAACTTGGAGAGAGTTCTTCGTAAAACGGAACTATTTGGAGAGAGTTCTACATAAAACGAAACTAGACTCATCTTGGGACAGCAGATGATCTCTGCCCTTTACTTCACCCTGCTAGTTGACAGAAAACGGGGAAGCTACAAAGAGAAATGGTCAGCATCTGTAAGTTTCGTTTTTAGTGTGAAAAGGCCACATGATAATTTGTAAGTGTAACAGTAATGCTTCATCTTATGACAGCATTAATAAGGTTTTAGGCCAAGCTCACACAGTAATTTCTATCACAGTTCCTCAGGGTTCTGTGCTTGGACGATGCTTTTCAGATTGTGCATGATTCCATTACTAAATATTACGGAATGGCATAAATTTACATTTTTCTATGCAGATGATACAGTACTTAACTAAACTTTTCCACAAAACATGATGAAACCAATCAGTTTTTTCCAAATTACAAAGACATCAAAAGGATTAAAAGGGGATTTTTTTCCCTTTCCATTGCTGTTCACCACCCCGTGCATATTTAGGATCTGGGATTGAATTGAAGTCAAGATTCTAAACAATGCAATAAGTGGATTTTAACTCGACTACAGATAATCGCCTTGAATTAGTATCTTTGTCCTTATTTTTTTATCTGTGTCCTGTCTTCCACAGCTAACAGATCAAGCATTGCCAAAGCCACTCCTGCAGCAGTTCTTGCTAACTATATCCTGAGATATGACACAAATGTTTATGGTAAGCAAAAAACACAGGTGTTGTTAGGACTGCTGCCTTCTTTTGCACTAGATAATTTTGTCCTCTAGCACAGGATGGTAGAGCCTAGCTTGCAGTTGAACATTGTCGTTATGTGAGCAGACCCAGCAGTTGTCCCATTTGTTAACCCTGATTTTTAATCGGTGTATAAGAGCCCTGACTTTTCAGATCTATTATACTTACATAAAAGTGTAGAAACAAACTGAAGTGAAGGAAAAGCCCCAAATATGCCAAATGTTGTATGCAAACTTACAAATGTTTTGACTGCTTTTATTAGCAGTCTCGTTCTGCCAGTCACTACTGAGAGCTCATGACCATAGGTGCAGGATCGAATGTAGATTGATGGGTATATCAAGAGCTTTACCATGAGTTCACATCGCTATGGATGCCACATCAATATACCAGTCAGCCTCCTGCTCCATTCTTCCCAAACTCATGAACAAGAGAGAGAGCACAGCGCCCTTTTCCAGTCAAGGACCATGGTCTCAGATTTGAAGGTGCTACTCATAAAATGGTAAAATGGTGAAACGTTACCATATACAAAGTCTTAATTTAGCATAACCATGCTAATATTTGCTAATTAGTATTAAAACAAACAGTTGAGGTTTATAAAAATGTGATTGGTTTAACCAGGCAAAAGAAAAAAAAAAAAAAAAAATCTGGAAAAGCTATAGAAAAGTAGATATCACCAGGGACTATGAATGTCAGTACAAAACCATTAGAAAACACTACTGTTATCCTTATTGGAACATGGGAAAAACTGAGGGAATTGCTGAAGTTATTCTCTGGAAACCTAGCAGCTATCCACAGAACCATGTTTAGGAACATTGTATTTCAAACCCATATTTATATGTTAAAATCAAAAGGAAGAACAAACCAACACAAGAAAATCATTTTAAAATCGATTTTTTTCTTTAGGTTTACTCCCAACATGCCAGGACTGTTGTGCAACACAAAGCTTTAGTGCTGGAGTCTGACCCATTTGTGCCTCTATGATGAAGTGCTGAACTTGTGACTGCAGGGTGAGGTGGCAAGTAGCGGCCAGACACCATAGATCACTGCTGAAGAGTGGAAGGCTCCTGTTGTCCAAAGCAGATGGTTGGTACTGAGCCAGCCAGTCTATGCTTGTGTGTGTGTGTGTGAGAGAGGGAGAGCGGGAAAGTGAGAATACAATGCAGCGAGTGTCCCCATGCTGTTGTCTTCCAGAGATAAGAGCCACCTGCCTGTCCCATTCTTCCCTCTGCTGAGTTCAAACAGAGCCCCCAGTTTCTGTACAACACAACATGACAAATAAAGCATACACAAATGTGTAGTAAGTGTAACACATGTTGACATACTTGTACTAACATAAAACAGAAGGTTATTTTCACAGATTGTGTGCAACTCTTCATTAGTTAGTTGAAATGGCAGCATATTGGGATAAATTGGTTATCTAAGGTACTTTCTCAGAACTTTATCATTTTATTTTTCATTATTTTAAAATGTTTTATTTGCTTTACATATTGAAACACGAGTCTTTTTGTGCACTAAGGGAGAACGTGAGTGAACGAGGGGGACAGAGAGGTGAACTCTAAGCACAAAGCCCAGATTGTTCCTCCTCGCTGTCTGTCCGTGATAACAATGAGCCATTCATTTGCTCCACGATGGGCCCTAATTAATTCCAACTTTACATTCTGACCTACAATCTCCTCCTGCTCATCCCGCTTTCCCTCAGATCCATCAATTAATCCATGAAGCCGGATGACTTCATCTTATGTTTTTATCTCCTTCACTTCCCTCCATTTTTGTCTAAAAATTGAGTTTTCCCTCTGCACTTATATTCTTTCAGCTGCATTAAAAAAAAAAAAAAATCAAGCATATAAATTGAAATACTTTCTGTTTAAATTACTGCTGCTTTTAGCTCTTAAATCTTGCTGAAACCTTCAGCTAGCTGTTTAGCTGCTAAATGCGAGGTTTGTGCTGTCAAGGATTAAATGCTTATTTTTTTTAGCTAAAAAAAGGTAAAATGCTTAGCATAACTACAGAAATTAGCAATAATTCTCTCTGGACACAAAGCTGGGATTTATTTATCTCACAGTACATGCAATAATTTGTCATTTGTTAAATAAAATACTAACATTACAGCTATCATTTAAAAATAGGTGGGGGGAATTCACGTGCCATAGGACAGTTCCTCCCAAAACTTCAGAAAAATATTGTTCCGGTAAAGTGTATAGGTAGGTAGGTAGCAAGTAAAGGGGGACAGAACATGTCATTTTAGTTTTACAGTAATAAGCTAATTATATCAAGTAGTACCACAATGTTTAATGCTGACTATGCAGTCTGATTGCAGGATTTGCTTGCCTTCTTTTAAAGGCCCATTTATGCTCAATGTGGAAGACGGATACGCAGATGGACCGACAGTTTCGTCCGTCTGCTGCATTGGTTACGTGCAATTTGGTCTATTTTCAGGGAGCTTCACTATCCATCGCATGACGCAGAAGATACCACCAGAAGTCGGGGGGGGGCAGAAGAATGAAGACAAGCACAATTGTAGAAGTTGCACCAACTTTTAAAGAAAGACTATATGCTAGTGTTTAGGTCGTATTTGGTGGTTAGAAACAACTTTATAGCCGTGCATTACTGCTGCCAAACGATGTCTAAAAGTGACGTCGGCTTGCGGGAGTGAACTTTGACCCTAGCACTGCCCACTAGTGGAGAAACTGACTTAACAGCCATGGCAACGCAAACATGGAAGAATGAGGATGACGATGTGTTTATGTAGGTAAGGGAGCATAAATCAGCCTCCCTCCTTCATTTTCATTGCTAGTGTGGGAAATAAAGAAGTATTTTCTCTTCAGTTCTTAGGAAGAACATCAAAAGATGAAAGTTACCAGAAATATTTAAGGTAAACATTAACCCACCCTGCAACAATCAGATTTTTTTGTGTTCCCTTACATGAATTAAACGTTATGCAACTGATGGCATTTCATGTAACTATCACCAATTTTTTATTTTGTTTTGTGCAAAAAAAATCATGAAAATAAGCTTATGTAAAAAACACAAATTATGTTTGAAAGCATTCAAAAAAATTATAGCTGCTAAAATAGAAGCTCTTTGGTTTGACTCTTCTAATGGAGTAAAATCATTACCCAGACTTTCCATCATGTTTGTCTCATTTTACTCCTGCAGTGTTTTATCTCACCACTCACAACTAAATTTACACATAACTAAATTAGGTTTGACTGGATTTTGACTCTACCGAATATTTTCTTTTTATTTGGTCATATTTTATTGTCAGCACGTCACAGTTTTCGACTTTGTACATTAGTTTTTATTTAGTTATCAAGATTTCGTTAAAGAAAATAGTTGATGGAAACTGTGACAAAAACTGTCTGTTGATGGAATTAACGTTTAATTGAATAAATTGAATTTTCAGTTTAATTTTGAGCTTACAGAGAGTTTGCCAACATTCAATACAGTGATTAGAAAATCTCTGGAAGACTCCAGGAATACTCGATTGGACATGTTTCAACTGTGGTAGCATTATTACAGCTAACAAACTCTAAGGGTTGAAACAGAGGAACTATTATGTTTTCAAATTATATAAAACCCTGCCAGCATTTCTGCACCATTTGCCTCATATGAACAAGATCCTCCTAATTTTTGTCTGTAGGGGTGAAGTTACATCTTCCTTCTTCACCCCTTCCTTCCCCGGAAGTTCACCCTGTTGGTCATGTAGCAACAAACCCCTTCAAAATGATCCCTTTCCCGCAGTCTGAGCCCCTGCTCTCCCCCTGTCAAACAGAGCTTGGCGCTGTTTCCTTTTTCCTGCCCTACATCCGAAATGTTAGGAGAGAAGTGAGCCGAATTGAGAGGATGGAGATGGGGTGGGAGGTAGAGGGGGTTGACATAAAGATAGAAAAGAGAGAGAGAGGGGCAGAGGGGGGACAGAGAGGTGAGAGTTGGATATAGAAAGGAGAAGGCATGAATGTGGGAGGAGAACGGAGGGGGGGTTGGATGGGGGGGCACAAAATGAAGAACAGAGGCTGCTTTGTCGACGGCAGCAGCAAACTTTACGGCGATCATTTGCTGCTTTCATTGCGCAGCCTCAAAAAGCAGAAGGCTTCGTCTAAGATGGCATTAGTCTAAACGGCCCTTGATTGCAAGAAACATATGGAAAACACACATGTCCACACACTAAGCACACACAGTCAGGATACTGGGTTGTTTAAAGGGCCAGTAACACGATGCTTAGTTTGGCACAGGTAAACCAGATCCTTGATAAGCAACTTCCTCTCAAGCACAGAGTGAATTATACGGAGGCAGACACGGTGGTAGGGGCGGGCCCAAGTGGGCAAGGCCCACCCATTCACAAATATGGGAGCCCTCCCCCAACCTGGAACTAGCCTTTTACAGTTTACAGTTTCAGAGTTTTAGTAGATTCTGTCCATTTCAATGTTTCCTGAAGGCGAGATGATAAAGGGAATGCCTTGAGCCTCCTGTGTTGTTGTCACTTATGAGTCCATGCTCGTATCTTCTTTTCCCACGCCCACCGGGCCAGATCAGGGCCAAAAGTGTGAAACTAAAAAACAGGAATCTGAAAGTGTAAAGATCTGAATCTGAAAATATAAAATCTGAAACTGAAAAAGGAAATATCTCAAACTTTAAAAGAATATATAACACTGAAAATGTATACTTAAAGTTTATTTAGAAAAATAAAGATAATCCCATTGAAAATTCTTAATTTGCATAAAATTTTCATATATTTTCTTTTATTTTGAATCCAAATCTTTGTTTTTCAAAGTTCACAGTAAAAACATGACTTTATTTTCTATTAATATTTTTTCACTTTCAAATATTTCTATCAAATGAACAAACATTATGGCCCTAATTTAGCTCCATATTTCCTGCGGAGCTCCACTTTGACTGAATGTAGAGGTTTGTTGAGTGGTAAGAGCATGACGAAAGCATCTGTGCTGAGCATGTGTATGAAATATGGTCGATGGTACTGAACGTATCTCTCATAATATCGCTGTTTAGGTTCATAACTAATCTTGGTCTTTCGCAGTCTGTCATTTAATTATAAAGTCTGTTCATTGGTTGAGATTACTAGACTGAATGGAATGTTAAATTTTAGTTTTGTTGGTCACAGCTGATGTTAGCTGGATCAAATTTTTATGCTAAATGCTGCAAAAAAATTCTAATTTTTAAAAAAAATATTAGAGGAAAATACTTTAATTGTAATATATACCTAATCTGCTTTGATATGGGTCAGCTATTAAATTATTAATCTAGAATTTGGCCTCTTTATGAATTCAAATTACACTTGATAAATGTGACCTGCCCACGGAGATCACTTGCCCGACCTGTTAATGTGTCCTGGTACCTGGTCTGTATGGAGGCCAACAAAAATTAAGCTCACGAACAGTATTTGTTACTGTATAGAAAAAAAAAGCAACTAATATTTGATTAATAACACATTACTGAGCCAAATAACTGATTAGATAAAATTCACATCTGGATGTCACTCAGAAGAGTGAAGCAGTCACAAAGTTAAAGCTACGTTAGAAGGATTATTGGTTGATTTCTGCATGATTGAGGTTCACAGGTTCAGTAAACTCTATCTGACGTAGTCTGTTTTTCATAGATTGTGTTTCGAATAAAAAACAAAAAACAAAGGCAAATATGAAAAAAAAGAGGAAACTGTCTGTATGGACCAGTCATTGAGCTCCTGGTGATGCCTCAGAGGTCAGTCAACTTTTATGTTTGGTCACATCATTTGCAACATCTGAGTAGTGACGCACATCGAGACACTGCACCGGTAAGTGTTTTAAATGAATTATGATCATGTGGATCTTAGCATAACTGGTTCAACGTTGCACCACATGTGAGTCTGATGTCTGCAAAAGGTGAAGTTATTTTTATATTTTCATCAGTATTCAAGGAATCATGTTTGTGTGTATATATATATATTAGATAGATAGATAGATAGATATACAGTACCAGTCTGAACACACTTAACCATTAAATCCATTGGGTAAGTTGTGTTGCCTAACAACCATGCCAACATAATATTATGTTACTAGTGACCCTTTATCAAAATATAATTTATAGATGTAAAAAAAATTAAAGTTAACTAATACCAAACAAAATTTAAGCTAACAAGGATTAAAAAACTGTTGCTGATGTTCACCACAGTTTTCTTTTACTTTTTCCTCAGGGTTTGTCTCTTGTTAAATTCACTACTATTCCAAGGGAAATAAAACCACTAGCAACATAGCCAAGTCAGTGGTGAAAAAATATGTTAGCGTTATTTCAAACCAACCAAAATATCCCTATTTTCCAGCATCTTTCAAATTCCCCCTTAATACCACACTAGGCACATTTCATAGTCATAGCACAAAACAGTCCGGTGCAGTCAGATGCAAAAAGAAATCAATGTAAAGTATTCAAACTTAACTAATTTTGCTTAACCCTTTCCTGACTAAATAAATGTTGAGGTTAAATCTGTATGTTATAAAAAAATTAACTTTCCAGTCAAAATGTATGCTGTTGGTTTCACCAGTAATAGATTATATGAGGTATATTTACAATGCAAATTCTTAAGAATCTCCTCATCTTGTAATATTATCTGTTCTTGTTCCCTTGATTTGCAGAATCTTGACCCTGACCCTCCACAAGCCCTAAATGTTCTATGATTTATGCATTAAAGGTGACATTGGAAAAGCTCCTATCAGTCTTCCTACAGTAGAAGGTTATCCCTGCTGGTCTGTCGTATTGGAAAAAATGTCTCTGCTGCTCCTCAGAGGGACTGGAAAACAAATAGTTCTTGACTGTTTTTGTGTCCTAGAAAGATCAAGGACAATGAAAATAGTGGCTATAGACACTTTTAAACTCGGCATGAGGCCACATTCTGACTGAACTACTTAGTTTCAAGCATACTTGAACCTGTTCAGATAAATCTCTACTCATGCCTCTTTGAAGTCACTGTCTTGAAGGACATACTCCAGATGTGACAATGACAAGTATTCTGTGGACACAGTGGCAAGCGCTTAGCCCACTCTTGGCAGGAACATGGCTCGGCAGAATATCCTAGAACTACTTGGCAACCTTTGTCATTGTTAAAAGCGCTTGATGGCCAAGTTACTAGCATCATTTTTGCATCTTGTACTGTAACAGCTAACCAATAGCAAGATGAATATTGGTTGATGGTGTTGGATAGAAGTACTGGAAAGGTCATTATCAGCCATAGTGTTTTCAAACATTCTCAAACTAATACAAATACCATCGCTCAGAGTCAAACTTGAGGATTTTAACTCGCTGTCAACACTAATACCTTAATGGTGCTCCACTTACAGACATGATGCCTCGGACTCGGCTTACAACACCCTTCTGCCTGGCCAAAGCAAATTCACATCATGCAGGCTGATTGTTAGCTTACTATAGCAATCATTAAATTACAGTTTGAGCTAGTATCAAACATAAACAGAAATAATAGCCTAGATGCATGCTCCCTTTTGCTTTTAAACTCAGCCGCTTAAGCATTTCCTGTGCACAGGATGTTTAGCCTGTTGTTAGTTGCAAGATTTAAGAAATAATGTGTAAGCGATATAAAATTAAAAGAAATCCAAGCTGTGTGTTTCAAGCTACATCAACAATTCTTCAGTCTTTAAGGACAATGTTTAGCTATTAGCATGTGAGCTGGTGGTAGTGCATTGATGCCAACTGATTGTTAGACAACTTGCAGCAATTAAATTACAAAAACTGAAATGCAACCCCTTTTGCTACACAAATAGCCCTAATGCATGCTCCGTTTTACATTCCAGGTCAGCCAGCTCCTTGATTTAATAGATACATCATTACTGGTGTAAAGAGAAAGAGGATTCAGACTATATGTTTAAAGCAAAACCAACAGTTGTTAAGGTAAAAACTTTAAGGATAATGTTAGCCATTAGCATGTTAGCTAGTAGTAGCATATTGATTACAGCTGCCTGTGATTTGACAAGGGAAAATAACTGTTAGAGCGAAATGCTAATGCTCAATGATAAAATGATAAAATCCTATAGTTTTCTCATTGACAGCAAGCTGAGTGAAGGCTAGCTTATGTAACAGGAAGTTAAACTGATTGGTCTAATAGGTTAAATGTCAGGCGGTTTCAGCAGGTGTTGGAGGGGTTTGTAGATCCTGTTCTAGCACCTGAGCCACAGCTGCTGAAGTTAAAGCTAATCCAAAGTTTTTGGTCCATTTTAGTCTAATCAGACTCATCAAATATCTTTTTATAGTATAACCATCCAGATTTGACTTAACAGGAGTTGAGTTAAATCAGCATGACTATAGCAAAAGAGAACTGGATGATTGTTAAATCTACTAACATCTACAATGTACTTTCTGAGAACAACCTGATAAAATCGGGTTTAACATACTTATCAAACAAAAATTTCAAACGCATTAGCACTGAGATAATGCAAGAGGAAAAGCGAGATCATCGGGTGTGTCATATGCCTGCCATTGTAAGCTGGGAGAAATGACTATCACATAAAGTTAATCTTGCTTAAGAACATTTAATTGGATCAACATTATGTAATAATGTCATCTGATGAATGTAAAATTAACTCAACCAATCTAACGAAATTAAATCTGACCCAACCTTAGTAAATAAGTTGAATCAGCCACATTGCATTATGTTGACCCAAATTAACATGAAGTTGGTATGAGTTGAAGACATCAAATGTCTCTTTAATTTATTTTTTTTAATCTGCTCCCAGCCGAAACCTTTGTGCAGTCATGTCAACAGCTTGGGTTGTACAGTTTGTATGAGAGAAACACGGCCAGTTTCACCCTGTAAGGGTGTCTTTCTTCAGGATCGTTGAGGACAGGTGACCACAGGAAGTTGTTTGCCAGAGCTTTTCCACCGGTGTGTGTGCTCAGCTTAGAACTGTCCCACCAGAGGAACATGCGCTTTGGGTAAACACACACACAAAGATTCCCACATTCGTGCTTCACCTGTATACACACATGCATGTGTCACACTGATGTAGTGATGCTGTTAAGTCAATTTCTGATTAAAAATTGGCAATTTTTGGTATATATATATATATATATATATATATATAAAGATAAGGTTTTTTGAAAAGATACTGAAATAGACCAATATCAAAAGCTTTTTGTAGTGATTCATTATTTTGAGTAGTCTGCAATGATCAGTCCTTTCCTGGTCATGGCAGACATACCTCGTTATTTTGATAGGCAACTTAACTAGCAGGAAAGTGCCACACTTCTGCTCTAAATGAGCTCAAGCAAGACTCTGTTTTCTATATTAATCAAGCAGGCATTCCAAGCTGAAGGAATTCTGTTGCTTTTGGCACAGGACCAACTGTAGCGCTGCTTTTTAAGACACCTCGCTGTGAAATGACATGCTAAGTGTGTGTCTTGTTTTCTCTAGCTTTGGGGTCCCAGCAATGAGGCAATCTCTGTCTAGTGGCATACAGCAGCCAGTAAACATGGAATATATTGAGCTAGTTCAATAAACAGTTAGCAAAAGCCACATAACTTCTTAAGTGTTTAAATGTGGCTTTTCAGAGTCAAATTAATTTATTTTTATTGGATGTACAGTAATTTGTTTACTACTCTTTTATGAAAAATGCTTATAAAAGTGTTCTCAACGACTTTCATCTCGTGAATTGCTTGACATGCAAAAAGAGTGACATGGAGCACCTTGCCAGCTGCTCACATACAACAAAGTAAAAACAGGCAAAGGATAAAAATATGCTTTGTGTATTCTGCGCTTATTTGAAGCATCTTTTGTAAACATCCTTGGAAATTAACGCTACATGTTAGCAAGCTGCAATATGTAAGTAGGCAGTGTAGGGACCAATCTGGCCAGTTATAAGATCACAGGGTCAGCGGCAGCAACAACGGACATTGTGTTTGTATTAGAGGCCTATGATACTGCTGCTTTTTTTGTTTGTTTTGTGAAATTAACCAAATACTTACCTCCTGTAGTGTTGCAATGTTTATCATTTTGTGTACACCTTACATTTCAGCAACTATATACCACATGTTGTATTTATTTCTGTACTTTCTCACAATCCTGATCAGCTGTTAATTAAAGCTATCTGTTCAACCTTGCATCAGCAAAAATGTGGAAGTAACGACTTTCTACTTCATACTTTTTGCGTTACCATGCCCACCTCAAATGTCCGACCAATCGCACAATACTTCTTAGAGCCCCACAAGAAGAAAGTTCTGTTTCGCTGATGTATCGAGAACAAACTGCAAGACGCCCCCAACCACGTACTTTAGCTCCGTTTGCCCCGTTTCCACCAAGGGGTCCTGTCCGGGACAGGTAGGTATGCATTTGAGTCCCAATGTTACCTGTCCGACCCTAAAAGGTGGATATTGACACACCGCAATCCACTGATTGGTCAAAAATATCATCACTTCCTGTGTGATTTTGCAACGAGAATAAAGCAGGAACAGCACCAAGTCTTTATTTCTTAAAGCTACAAGCCAAGAGAAAAGAACAAAAAGAGCTGCATGTCCACCATTCTCCTTTTTTTTATCATTCTTATAATTTAGACTCTTGTTCTGGAGGAGACGGGGTTTAAAATAATGGAATTTCCATGGCAAGTTTTGTGTTCCTTGTTTCCTCTAATAATTAGGTTTTTACACAAAAGACTGCAAAAAGTCTGATTCCTCTGGACACATGCATTTCAAGTTGAGTTTGTTGAATTATTTCACAATTGGTGCCTAACCTGCTGCATGAGTGTTCTTTTAACTTTTGTTATTTCTTATCCCATTGCTTGATGATTTAACCGTATAATTCATCTTTTGATTTGAGGAACTGATGACTTCTAAACAGCCTGACTTAAGACTGTGCTACCAGGTGTAATTATTAGCAGTGCCAGAGAATAAATTTGTCAATTTTAAACAGATTTGCACTCAGAAGCAAAATGTTTATGCTGCCTCTAAAGGCCCACTTATGCTCAAGGCAGAAGATGGATTTGTAGAAAATGGACAGTTTCGTCGCTGCCCTCATACTTTCACGTGTCTTCTACGTTTCCATGGGTAATAAGTCAGGTCATCCACAAGAAGGCAGAGGCAAGCTCAAAGTTCACTTCTGCGTTTTGACCCTGGTTGGTGGCGGTAATGCACCACTATTAAGTTTACAACCGTCCGAAAACACCAAAAGAATAAGAAGAAAACCACGAAGAAGATGAAGTTTCTCTCAACTTCTTTTTCTTCTTCGTCTGCGCCTTTTCAGGTGCTTTTTATTTGGCTGTTCTGCATTTTTTCCTGTTCCTCCTCTTCTTCTCTGGCTTGTTCCTTTCCTTGGTTGCATGTTAGCTCAACACTGCCCCTGCCATTTCCGGTGGTATTGCTATGTCTTCTGCGTGAAGCAACAGACAGCCAAGCTCCCTGAAAATGGACCAAATTACACATGTAATCAATGCAGAAGACGGACAAAACAGTCCTTCAGTCTGCATATCTGTCTTCTGCGTCATGCATAAATGGGCCTTAAGCCTTTCCATAAATCATAGCCGCAAAGCTGCATGTTCCCATGAACAGAGAAACCTTTATCTTGAGAAAGATTGCACCTGTGCTCATTGCAGAGTGGAAACCTTTGGCAGAAAGCCTTTCTCTTTGTTATGCGCCTTCTAACTTGTGACTTGTTGTTAGGAACCTAAAAGAATTTCAGGTATGCTGACAGTCTCTGCTGCCATTGACAAATTTCTGTCCTCAGGCCGGGAAAACAGACTAACATACACACTCACACACATAATGGAAACTCACAGAGGCACACATTGGCTCAGCCCAGCTGTCATCATCAGCTTGTCAGCGTACTGCACCTGTGAATGGTAACAAGACCCTGTGGCTTGCAGCACTCTCATAGCTGCCTGACAGACTCAAGAGATCAATTTCCTCCAGCAGAGAGAGCATCAGGAATGGGGGAAGTTTGCCTTGGATTTCAAACAAGAAGCACATGTACATTTAAAATTAAAACATGTATGCACCAGCCACTTCCTTAGGTCTATCTACTCCACTGTTTAACACACACATCCAATCAGCTTCAGCTTTCAGATGGTGGGGTCAGAACTGGGTGGAAACAAGATGAACGAATGGACTCATCCTGCTTTGTTTCAGTGGTTCAGGCTGCAGGTGTAATGATATGGGGAATATTTTCTTGGCACACTTTGAGTCCCTTAGTATCAACTCAGCATCATTTAGGGCATCGGTTTTCAAACTGGGGCTCGCAAGATAATTTTAGGGGGTTGCCAGATCATTTAAAAAATATATAGCCTACATTTATCAAATAAACTTGGAATTCTTTTTTTATACCAGGGCTGCCAAAATTAAATGATTAATGACAGGACAAATATTGTAAATTAGGACATTTTTTAAGACAATGGTGCATAAAGAACAATAAGTTCAATGCCATATTAAAAATCTGAATTTGACATTATCTCTTGCCACCAAAAACTGCTTTATCCTCCTTATTTATGAAGATTCTGACTATTTTCCAGCTTTGCATTTAAAGGATGCTGCTAGATGATCACTAAGTTGTTGCATAAGGATGGAGGTTGCAAACACCAATGTGTCGTACCTTTAGGGTCGTGACTCAAAAGTTTGAAAACCACTGATTGAGGATGCAATCACTGCTATTCTATCTGCTAGACCAGTGATTCCCAACCCTGGTACTCAAGGCACAGTATCCTCGTGGTCTTCAATGTCTCCCTGCTGCAACACAACTGAGCTTCTAGCTTCTGTGACATACCCAAGGCATCACCGAGTTTGAGCCAAGGAGAGGGGGAAATCTGTTTTTAATGGAACTGAATGGCACAAAGTCTGATCATATCTTTCCCTTCCACAGCTTTGTTCCACATGGGCTCACTCTCTCCACTCGCCTCACCTCTTCAGCTTACATCAGAGGGGTAACACTGGAGACATACATAGTTCCAGTTTGAAAGAAATACATAAGCTTTCATGTCTGCCCTCCGTGACTTGTGTGTGCATACATTATAGTGCGTAACAAAAATGGATTTTTCCCCCCACAAGGACAGTAATGTTTGAACATTTCACTTGCAAATGTCTGTTTCCTTGTGCTGTAATTTGAATAATTTGGGAGACAACGGTACTAGTCAGATAGAGGATTACATCATACCCAGAAAAGCAGAAGTTGACTTCAAACTGTGATAATGAAAATGTATTTTCTAAATCCCTTTTTGCTGTAAAATACTCTACCTCCACAGAAAGTGATTCTGTTTCTAAGTAAGTTGTAGCTTGCAGAAAGGTTTCCATTCATCCAAACAACGTCGATGTATGGTGATAGCATGTAGCTGATGAAGACTATTCTGTTGATCTAGCGAGCTTTCTATGAGTAGATGGTAAATTAGTTTGGTTTAGTTGGCTTGTAAATTAGCAGCTAGCTAGTGGATCATTTAGAAGCTGCAAATGCATTAGGATGTGGTAAGGACCAAGGCAAAGATTAAACTAATTTGATTAACTTGCCAATTAAAAATGCTGGTGTCCCAACTACTTGGAAGGTCTGTGGTCAGTCTGGTTTTTATTTCAGGTAAAAACATAGATATAAATATATAGTAAATATAAGTTTTTATGATTTGAGAAAACTTTTAAATGTGCCTGTTGCAGATGTGGCATGAAGAACAAGTGAGAGGATGGAAACTATGTCTGACAACACCATGTAAATATGAAACAAACCACAGGTTTACACGTGCACCCGGACAATATCAGAAATATTAAAATTTTTTTTCCACAAGCTGTCATGACTTTGAACAATGTACTCTGAAATGCCTCAGACAAACATTTACTGTTTTAGTTACTTTTACTGCTATTTATTTATACAGTGTTTTTTTTTTATTGATTTAGTGTTTTTATTGTTCTTAGTATTAGGATGTGTCTATGTGTTGTATTCTTAGGCTTGTGGTTGTTTTTGTCTGTTAAATGTGACAATGCACTTTGAGTTCCTTGCAACTGTTTTTTCCAATGTGGTGTCCTTCTGCAAATGGCAAATAAACTAAACCTAAACTTAGAAAAGTCCATGTCTACATTTTCCTGTCCATTATCGTATTTCTTTTGGAGTACGTGCTTAATAATAACATAACTTTGTTATTTACAAAATGTATGGTCTTTGTTGAACATGGTGGTGTCTGCGACCTTAGCATTTGCTAATTTGGAAGCTAATTTGCAAAATAAACCAAATGTGAACACTTTATGTCATTTATACTCTGACTTCCCGATGCTGCATACCTTCCTGTTTTTCTTTTGTTTCTGCTCATGTTGTGGCCGTGTTGCTTCCCTTTTTTTTTAACAGAAAACATAAAAAAGATGGCTCAAAGCTGTTTTTTTTTTTTTATACACAGACGTAAAAATAGACAAATCAGATATTCGGGTCTACATGCACGAAGACATTGAAGAATTGGGGAGAAACCTGTGTGTTCATCCGATTTCTCATAATCGCATATTTGCCATGATATGAAAGGATGTCAGATTTTGCTGTTTACATGACCGCTTGAATTATTTGATAACTCCACATTATTGGTGTGCATGTGAACGAGTTAAGTTAGGGGCCGAAACATCTAGAACACAGTACCACCTGTAATAAGAGAACACACCACATACACTCCGTGTCTTTTAACCAACCAAACCGGTTCTTCTCCCAGCTACATACTGTAGATGTTCTAAAGCACAGTTAGATATTTGCTATGCTATGTCTTGCTTATTTGAGTGTTTTATTCTTGTTATATATCTTGTCATTTGTGGGACATGTTTTCATATATGTATGTGTACACTATGCACACTCTTTGTATGCTTTATTACTGTATGTGTGAATGGTAGTAATTTTAGTATTCATGTTTAATCTTGCATTTTAAACTCCAACCTCATGCACCTGGAATATGAATCCTGCACTTTTTAATATTTACTGTGACTGGCTGGCTTTACCTTTGATAGTTTACCTTGTTGTCATGTGTATTGTTGTGACCTGAATGTGCTGTTTTTTTTTGTTTATTTTTTGGCAAGCCTGAAACTATTTATTTATTTTTATGCTGTACCATCTTCATTTGTTCTGCACCAGTACACACATACCGACATTTCCCTTTACAATGAGTTTTCTAAGAGACTTTGTGGTTACTGAGTTGTGCTCATGTGCACCACGTTACGGCTGCACTGCAGCTATTCGCAGCCATCTTAGTCAGCGGTTTGGTTCACACCGGGCGTGCCGTGGTGCATGTCAGAAGCATCCCAGAAGCACCATGTCGCGGCTCTCCCCTAAACATACACGTCAAGTCTATTTTTGATTGAACACGTATCCAGAACTGGTCAAAATCAACGGTTCAGGTAGGGGCACACAGGAAATTAGACACAGGAGCAGTCTAAAAGTGTCTGGTAATTTTCAAAATAAAAGCCCCTGTGCAGATTTGCGCTCGCTGAACTATGTAAACATTACATCATTAATCGGTCAGGGTGTCTTAGCTTTTTTTTTTTTTTATCCTGTAAGTGGAAAATCATAAGATTCTCCAATTCTCCTGTGATTTTGTGATCTCATGGATCCAGCTAGGCGGACTCTACCCGCGGGCGCTCTGCACCTGACATGCTCATGCACCCGATGGAACTGAGGTTAGGTCTTTACATAATTTTTAAGTAGAGGTCTAAAAATAGGCACAGGGCCACAGACTGTATATAAAAGATGGACGGAGCCTACATGACGTCACCCGTAGATTTCTGAAGAGCAAAAGTGAAGCTCGTTGGGCGGTTCCCACCGTCGTCATCTTGGCAGCATCATGCCTGCCGTTGCTAACAAAGGTAGGTGGGCTAAAGGCTGTTAGCTGGCTAAAAACCGCGTTTGTGCTACGCTCTCCCTTCTTGCCACAGATATTGGATACATGTCCATCAAAAGGACACGCCCCTAATTATGCCGAATTTCAAATTAAATAACATCCAAACGGATGGGTTAGAAAAAAAGTCACCTCCCTCACAGTTGTCATGAAGGTAAACTTGACCTATTAATCCTAAAATGGTTATTGTACCAGACTTTAAACATGTTTATTTTTTGCTGTGAAGTTGCCTTTTTAACATGGGAGTCTATGGGGATTTGATCTGTTTTGGAGCCAGCCCCTAGTGGATGAGGGGTGAACTGCACTTCTGCATAGGTTTCACATTTCACTGCTGGAGGTTGTCACTTGCACAGGGTCAGGGGTGCCGCCAGGAAATCTGGGCCCTATGAAAGATAATGGCATAGGGCCCCCGTATGAGTGTGTGT
>JBAFTB010000027.1:14967238-14986029 GCA_037177355.1 Melanotaenia trifasciata | reverse complement strand
ATTTTTATATCTCAATGGGCCCCTATCAAGTCGTGGGCCCTTGGAATCTTCCTAACTTTTCCCCCCCATACGGCGCCCCTGCACAGGGTTCATAGGGTTATAAACCAGTACAGTGTTTTGAAGATGGGAAAAAAGACTCAGTGATACACAGTTTACAATGCTCCATCAATTATGTTGCTTTATAGTTGATGGAAATTATTAGCTAAAAGCTACACACAAAACATGCTAAGGTTAGGGGGTGCAGTTCTGACAGCATTTTAATAATGAACATGGTCAAATAACTGGAACAGTGTTCTTAACTTGTCTGTTAATGTATTTTTACCTTGCATATCCACAACAAGAAAATAGCTGCAAATAGTGGTGCTGTGATAAAGTAGCACCTGTTGCAGTAACCACAATTCTAGCTCTAATTTAGACATGCTTATAAAGTCTATTTACTATGAAACCAGAAAGGAGATATTTTGTTCTGATTTACACTGCAGCTAGCAAAAATGTTAGAGGCGGATTAGCAGCTAGCAAAAAAGGTTGGCGGTCGATTTTGATGTTCAGCAGGAATGAATTGTGATTAGAAATCAAATTCACTGCTGGTACTGACATTGATATTCTTTCTAAAAACATATTGGAGATATATTGTGTTAGAGCATCAAAATATGTGAGGAAAGCAACACGAGTCAGAAAAGTGTATTTTTATCATATGAAGCTAGCTGTAGGTGCTGCAGGTTTCCATCCTGTATTTTCTTACGTCAGTGATGTTAAGAATGGCTTTTTTGGGGACTAAAAAAAAATGTGAAGATCAAAGTAACCCTGTCTGGTGGAAATCTGACATATTAAACATTTTGTTGACTCGTGGGCTTGATGCATTTATGCCTTCGAATTTCTGAGAATCATTTTTCTGGATTGTGCACTGGTGAGTGTGTTCATTGGTTAAAAAGAATCTAATATTCCATAATGTCCTGGCATCACATTCAGATGTTTTGGGAACAATGAGGCCTTTCTTTCAAATGTTTTTAAACAATTCTCCAAATACAAGTAATAACTTTCGTCACAGATATGAAAAGTTAATATTTGTTTGCGTCAGTGACATGCTAATGTAGTAGCTGCTATTTGGATGCTAATGATATTTAATGTTATCTATCAGAGGCATGTGATATCTGGTGGAAAAAAAAAACACAAATATGAAACTATTTTTGTTCAGATTTAATCTTGGTTTATGGGCGAACACGAAGTTTCAATTTTCCTGCACGATAATATCCTTCTGAGCATCTAGCTGGTCTCCAGCCGAAGTGACTGACCTACTTCTCTCTTTGCATTGTGTGCTAACAGCGTTTGGCCGAGGCTGTAAGCACTAAATGTCTACTATTCTCTCCACAGTATGCAAACGGTTTCTATATAATTCAAAGTCTGTCAGTGATTGCACACACACATGCAACCACATGTGCATGCACCTTCCCAAAACACACACATAATTGCCACCGCTTCACACATCCACACGCTAAATACCATGTGGTATAGTGAGCTGTCAGACCGCACTAATTCCTCTTTTTATGTGTGTCTGTCCTACTGTGTAGCAGAGGGATCAGGATTGCCTTTCAGGATAACAACTGAAGCTCTAAGCTCTTAGTGTGTGTACATATGTGTGTGTGTGTGTGTGTGGATCTGGGTGAACAACAATTGGCCGCTAAGCTGTAAAGAGCCTTGCAGCCATGGTGTCGCCAAAAAATATCCACTGGCTGTCAGCAACGGACTGACTTTCTGTGTGTGAGTGTGTGTGTACATGCGAGTAGATGAGCCAACTTCCTGTGGTGGATTGAAGTTAAGTGCTGCTATTAGACTTAGGCCTCAAGTCGGGCTTCATTATCTGGGAGAAAGACTTGATTACGCTGAAGGATACACACACGTGTGCAAGCACACACTTGCATTTGTGATTATCAGTGCACATGCACGCCTGCAGGTCCAGCTTTTAGATGTGTATAGACTTGCCTGCTGTTTGCATGGTTGTCCCCTTTTTGCACACACACTCCCTCCATCTTTCTGACAACCACTAAGCTTTTATGACAGATGCATTCTCTGGTTTCTCTCTTGCACCGTCTATTTGCTGTAATCTTTTCCCTTTAGGCATAACAGTAGTTCAGCTGTCACTGAGACAGAGCGTGTTGCATAAGTGTTAGATTTCTGATTCTGAGTGCCACATTTACGCTTTGAAGCTGTATATTAACCATATTCTGTCTCTTTAAAGTGAACTAAAAGTTGTTTGCAATTGCAAATGTTAGCATTATATATTTTTTTCTTTTCTTTTTTTGTAACGGACAAACACGGTGGAAAGTAAAACCACAGTCAGGTGGGGGGATGTGTTTCATCTTTGAGCTCGACATGCATCTGCCAGCCGCCCACTCCACAAAACAAGAAAAAGTTCAGCTTCTAAGAAAACCTTTTAACTGGTAGAAGTAAGATGAGTGTGATGACTTCTTTCATTTACACCCACCTATCTTGATCTCTCTTTAGTAAATTAAATAAACTGACTTTCCATCTAAAGTCACATGGAGCTGATTTAATTACAGTTAAATTTACTATTTCTGGTTAAAGTAAACAGGACAGGGATATTTTCAGAAACATCTTAAATTTAGATTAATGCTGGCTAAATTTAATTTCTTTTAGGTAGATTATCTGTAGAAATTCAATGCTTATGGCGGAAGAGATGAAAAGTTCAGCTTCCGGGCATTGCATGATTGCAAACAATAGTTCAAGTTCACGTATCTCTGATCTGTTGCTCCCTAAAGTGATTTGAGACAGCACTCCACAAAGAGCTGACTGTGTAACAGCAGTAAGAATGTTGGTAAATCAGGGTTGAATGTAGAATTTGGGTAATAAAGTGGACCATTCAAAGCACAGCTATGTGCTTTTTTGTAACTCCTTTGTACTTTGTAAAACATCTCAAAGGTTAAGTTTAAGACGTCTGTGTAAAATGGAGATGGACATACCTTCATTTAGTGAAGTTGCAGAAATTGTCTCCATTTTTCTCTTGAATTTTATTTTCTTATGTGAGAATAAATGCTGCCAAACTGAAAATGGCCATTTTAAAGAATGCTCCTGAACTGTATGTATTAAAACCTCCTCTAATTTTGGGGTGGCGTGGCTCAGTGGGTAGAGTGGTCGTCTTGTAGTCTGAAGGGTTGCTGGTTCAATCTTCGGCCTGCAGAACTCATGTTGAGGTGTCCCTGAGCAAGACAAACTGCTCCTTTGTGTTTCGTGGTTAGCACCTTGCATGGGAGCTTCCGCCATCAGTGTGTGAATGTGTGTTTGAATAGGTGAATGTGATGCATGATGTAAAGTGCTTTGTGTATCATTACAGTAAAGTGCTATATAAATATATAAATAGACCATTTACCATTTGTTCTGCTTCACTTTTAACACACATTTGTTATGACTCCAAAAGTGTTTAAATAGACCTTGTAGTTGCAGACATACTCATTTTATTATTTTCAAGCAGAGGTCTGAAAGTAGGCACAAAGCTCAAAGGATTGATGAAAATAACATTTTGGCCCGTGTAATTTGGAGTTGGAAACCCCTTCGTTTAGGCTACTTTCACACTGCAGGTCTTATTGCTTAAATATAATTTTATTTAATTAATTTTTGCGTGGTCGGTCACATTATTTAAGTGTAAGTGTGAATGGTACGTGGCCCTGAAGTGATATACATGCGCAGAGGAAAACACGTCACGTGACACGCTGTGTTTACAGAGGTAAATTTTGGATGTTTAAGGAAAGGCAACATGGCCGTTCGGACTGAGGTCGCTTCAACACAGGTTAAATATGTAGCTGATTTAGGACCACATATGAAAGGGGCCTGTGTCGAATAAAAAAAAAAAATTACAAATCTGATATGAGTGACATAAAGACAAAAAATTGAAATTGAGCTGCAGTGTGAACGTGACATTAGTGAAGTTGCACTAATTATGAGGCAACATTTTAAAACAGCCTTTTCAACTTTTCTTAAAGTTTAGCACAAACTACGATTTTTAACAATATAAAGTAAGAGGTGTTCAAATTCCAAGTGCAAACAGGACTATAAAATCTAATCAAATCAAATTAAAGATTACAGAAATGCAAAAAATAAAATAAAACATTTTATTTTTTAGATTTAAATAGTTAAACTATAGTTTGAGATGTTTAAATGTTCATTTTTGCATTTTAGTACTTAGTGCATAAAATCCCACATTATTCCTTCATAATCATTATATTTCCAACTGTTTTTGCAGGGTGGTGCACATCTCCGTCACTGCTCTGCAACCCCTCTCCCTCCGTCGCTCACACTGCTGTTTGATTGCTTAAGCCCGGCCGTCAGACAGACAGACAATGGCTCCATGAAGAATAGCCTTGCTTCCTTCCTGTCTTCCTGTGCTGCGTTCTGCCTTGGTGAGCAGGGTGAATAGGCTGCTCTGCCCCACAGCCGCCATGCACCACAGGGGCCACGGTGGCTAAAACCAACAAAGAAAGCCGTTCTGGGGCTTCTATTTTTTTTTTTTTTTCTTCTTCTTCTTCCAATTCCCATCCCGTCCTCCTCCTGTTACTCTCTGCTGCCAAATTACTGCGACTGCTGGGTAGACAAACAACCTTTGCAGCTGAAGTTTTAATTTTAAAAATGCTTGTGGATCAAATACGTCATTCTTGGATGTAAACAGCATGATTATGGCATAAAAGTTTTCCAAGAATGGAGCGTTGGACATTTTTTTTAGGAAGTCCAGTTAAATAAAAATTGAAATAATCAAATATACATTTTGAAAATGGTCCCTAAATGCATCTTGGATGCTAATGAGAGATATAAAGTTGTTTGGAAATTATTAACTTGACTTGTTCCTCAAAACAAATCTGTTTCCTTTTAAAGTGCCCAGCATGCAGATAGGGTATTTATTTTACTGAACATGACAAAGTGCCCTCCCTTTCCCCCCTCCACATCAACACAACCCTTATGGGAATACCAAGTAGGAGCAGGTAGCCGAGAGGAGCGTTGGGGAGCCAAAAACCCCCCCCTCACTATTGAGAACAGGATGAATGCATGCCGGGCTGAATATGGGGGTAAACTGTTAGGTCTTTGTCATTCAAAGTGATGCTTTTAACCCTTTGGGCTCCCTCTTCCTAACAACCTAACCCCCCTTCCTCGCTCACCCTTCCCCTCTTCATTCACAGCTGGGACAATGGAGTTAGAGAGGAGGGCTGCGACTGGAAAGATTAAGACTAAACACAAGATCAACACTGCCTTTTCTCTCTCTAATGGGATTCTGCCCGTTATGTTTCCATCTCCTCCACCACTTTCTGCAGGGGAAAAAAAAAATGGGTGAAAGTTGATAATTATGTAAAACAACCACCCTCATCAGTCAAAGGCTGGGGATGAATAACAAACAAGTGAGAGCAGGTTGGGTCTCAGCGTGTCAATCACGGCTCTGAATGCATACCGTGCTGCAAACATGTCCGTATGCTGTCAACAAGTGTCAGGAGCTTTATGTTTCAGGCTTAGGTTTCGCCTGCAGGGACATTCAAAACCAAGGAATTCCTGAACAAACCTTTGATTAAAAAAAAATCTGCAGGATCCAGAGGATTGTGTTTGAAACAAACACGGAGCCCAACCAGAGTGTAATAACAGGCTTATGTGAATGCATATTTGCAAAAAACGCAGGTGGTTTTTGATTTACAAGATGAAAAAGAAGCTACTGTAACAATTGTGTATGTGACTTTACCAAGGCCAGATGTTTTTCTAACAAACTGCCACAGGTGGGCTTTGATGCAACCTTGCGTCCTCTTTTGATCTCCAACAACGTAGACTGGACAATGTTGAAAGGAAACACGACAGTAGGGCGATAAGGACGTTTGGTAATAGATTTTGAGAACTGACTCTAAAATGTAAACTCAGAACATCACAAGGGTTTAAAATGTCGAGAAAAAAGCGTCCAACATAGGAAGGCTTGCTTTGGATGACTCATAATTTCTCTACATCCCTTTTAAATTGCCATTTTGAAAACCTCAGAGATAAAGGTTATTCATATTAATCCTGAAAGTGTTTATTTTCTTTAGGCAAGCCTGAAACCTTTTCCATTTTTGCTATGTGCCATCTTCATTTATTCTTCACCAGTGCCACATAAACTGACATTTTCCTTTGCTTTGACTCCAAAAGTATTTAAAAAGACCTTGTGGTTGCAGATCATTTCATTATGGGTATGCAATGTTCATACACAGGCCTAGAAAATTGGGCACAAAAGGAAACAAAAGGTGGAAACAATGTAGAAGAAAATACTCAATTCAAGGCTGTTTAATTTCAAACGTTAATATATTTGTATTCTAATCCATAGTAAGCTATTCATCCATCTTTGACATGCCTACAGGTCATCTCAAATCTGCAGAGGTGACACATTTAACAATTTCTCAAAATAAATATTTTTCATTATAAAATAATAAAACCTTCAAATAAATATAGATGTTTTTTTTTAACTTTACACTAAACGTCGGAATTAGAAAATAAATTTTTCATATAAGGACACTGTACAATTTACAAGTCGAAGGGATAAGCTCTTTTCCTTTGTAAATTACATAAAAATGATTGAAACACATTCCAGTGAATGTAAAAAAAAAAAAAAAAAAGAACGAATTAAAGTTTACAAAGTTGTATAAATGCAGATTCATCAAGGTGCCTCTCTTGGCAGAAAACGTTTCACAGTTGAAGTATTATATGTACAAAAATAAACATCTGTCAAGCTCATTTTCTGATGTACATACATGTTTCACTGACTATGTTGCATACAGTTAGTAACAGGAGTGTGCTCATAGAATATAAGTTGTATTAAAAGTTAAAAAACAAGGCTATCTGTAACTCTATTGGCAATGACACATCAGGGCACTTGAGTGAAAACATTATTTTCTGTGGACGAAACAGTAGTTGAATACTTCTTCATACCTTAAAATGTAGAGCGCTTGTTTTGGTTTACTTTTCAAGTGAAACTTCTAATGCTAAGGTAAGTGAACGCACCTCCAGTGCATTTTAGTAGTAATGTTTTTGTCAACATGCCTTGCATGTTAAAATTCCAAGGCGGGCGGCTCCTGGCTGATATCATGGACTTGAAGACATAAACTCAAGCGCATCTGTATTATTAGATTTCTATAAATCACGCAACTATACATCTAACAGTCCAGCCAGTGTGGAGTCTGTCCGACTGTTTACAACAAAATAAAGTCTACGTTGGCTTGCAATCATCCTCGTAGTGGATTCGGTTTGGGTTCCTGCACCGGCAGCCAGGCCGTGTGACTCGGTCATAGCAGCTCTGGCACATTGCCACGCATCCTTTCCCTGGGAGGTAGCACAACAGACAGGGGAAGAACACAGCGATCACAGACACGATGCTCCAGCGGACGCAGCATTGGGTCTGCGAGCACGAGAAGGGCTTGTCTGCGCAGGTGTCCTCGTCGTCGCTGGAGCAGTGGTAGAATAGTGCTTTGATGCAGCAGACGCACGTCCCATACTCCACCACGTTCTCCGCAGAGCACACGCACCGTCTGCCGCACGTCCAACAGGAAGGGAGCATCCGTGGGCGGCTGCACTCTTGACACTTACACCGACCGCAGTTCTCGCATTTGTTGGAGTGTTTGTCTTGCTTCTTGGAAGCAGCGCTGCATGGCACGGCCACCACCGCCCTGCACTCGTTCAGGGGTTTCAGCTCCTCTGAATTCAGCTCTGAGCGTTTTGGCTGGATTCTTATTATGTGGTCGCTGCTTGCCGGGCTGATAAGAAGCCTCTGGCCTGAAGAAGCGCTCCCCACACTGGTCCTGATGCTGCTTTGGGAATCCTCAGCACTGGAGAACTGCAGCGCAGCCTCCCTGGAAGAGCTGGAAGCGTTTCGATGCGGAGCTGATGAATTTAGGTTGCGGAGGTCAGTCTCCTGCTGTCCACTTGTTCTTGAACCAGATGAAGTAACCAAGTCGCTCTTCTGTTGCTGCGCACCTGGAGACCTTTGAGCAAGCGATGGCCCTTCTGTATACTTATTATTACTCCCGGTTATCCTAATCTGATCCAGAGATAGCACTGGTGGGGCATGCTGAGGTTGCCCACCACTCAGCCCAGGATCTGGTGGACCATCGATGTTCTGCAGAGGGCGCGGTTGTGGTCTCTCTTCGTCATGCGCCATGCTCGACGATCCAGTCGATAATGCCGACCACCCAGGATGCCCTCCTCCCCCGTCGTTGTCGTTCTGACTTCTGGAATCCATCTCGGGACTGAAAGGCCACTCTGGCTGGCAGGGGACACATCTGAAGTCCTGCAGAAGAAACACACAGTTTATACCTGTAACAGACCAGCCATGCAAATGATGCCATGCAAATTATAACTGATAACCGTACAATCCGGTATGGAAATAATGTTGTGAGGAAAGATGAGCCTGTTTGACTACACATCCTGAGGCACGAGTCTGTTTGGGCTTTCAGATTTAGACTTTAACTTGAGGGGGAGTCTCTGGAACCACCGCTACAGAGGGTCTTTGTGTACCGTCAAAAACAGGAAAGTTTGTTTGCCCAAGGCTGCAGCGAGTTCCACAGCCAGGCTTTATTTGAGTTTAGATGCTTTCCAGCAGGTTGTTTTTGAAAACTTCCTGTTCCCCCACATGTATAGCACAGCAATGGCTAACGTTAACCCAACAGAAGAAATATCACTTATAGGAGCTTATTTACTCAAGGAATAATGTTCCCCTAGGCCTTGGTTGCCACTCATGTATAAACATCCTGAAATCTTTTTGCCCCAAAAGGCCTCCCCCCTGAAAGAACTACTTAGCTTATCTGTAGGTGTCTAAGATAAAATAAACTATTTCAGCATGTCATCTAGTGGAAAATGGGGTCACCATTTCCACTTTTTAAGAGTGTGAATGCAGGAGATCAAAGTTCAAGTATTTCACATGGATTTATTGAGTGTTAGAGGGAAGTAGGACACCATACCAAAAGACTGATACAGGTCAGAGAGATAACACAACCATGAAAGATTGAAGAAAAGAGCAAGAAATGAAGAGCAAAGGAACTTAGTGGTAAGTGAAGTTTGGGAAATGTCTCGAACTTATCACAGCAAAGGAAGAACTGAGTGTGCCATAATTCTTCCTGATTAGATTGCAAATGCTTTCTTTCAGGGGGGCGTGAGCAGCCCCCTCTTCAATGACAATACATGAAGGGCTTTTGTTTGTTGCATGACAAATGGCCAGCAGCAACTTGCCCTTTTTTAACACATTTTATCAGCAGAAAAGTAGATGAGCGACCAGATGAAAGTTTGAAAGAGCCAATGTTAAGTGTGAGGGAAAAGCGAGGGGTCGAGAGGAAAAAGAAAGGGAGGAGGAAGCATATGTGAGCATCCATGAAGGTTCTTATGGTTTTATGAGCTACTTTAGGGGCTCAGATCGTAGCCTATCAGAGGCCCTCTCTTCTATTTAGAGGGTTTGAGAACAGGCCATGATGGCCACGGTGGGTGGGAGGGTTGTGCGTGAGCCGAGGGAACTGGAGTAAACAAAGAAACTGACAAGCTGGGTATTAAAAACTGGCAACTACGTGTGCAGCCGGAAGCTGTACGCAATGCACAACATAACGGATTATTACAGCCATCAGACAGGACATAAGGGAGGGGAAAATAAAAGTGTCATTAAAGTTAAGGGAGTGGGCACAGGTATGAACACACGTGCATTTTCTAATTAAAGAATAAAAAAGTAAAATTCCCAAAAAATTGAAATACAATGTTTTTAAGTTAAATTAGCTGTAACTCAAACTTGTCTGATCGATCCCTCTGTTATTACAATAAAATTATAAGCTAAAGCAAAGTAATCAAAAATATAAAATTTATAAAACTATATAAATATACCGGAAAGGCATGGAGAATGATGCGTTCACGAACTGTATTCAGCCAACAAATACGCACTATTTATTTATTAAGATCATATTTAATGTGTGCTGCAGAACTCCTGACACTCACCGTGCTTTCGACACTTTAGCTCCCGTTTAGGTAAAATAAGTTCAAGCTATAGGTGCCAGTTTCTGCCCCCTACTCCAAGAGTTCAGTCGGGAAAACCGTCGGTAAAATCCATTGATAAAAGTTTCCAGCTGGAGCGCGTTTGCGTGAAAAACAGCTCTAGGACGTAAATCCCATGTTTTGCGCGAGAGCACGAGGCATTAAAGCACGCGAAAAGTTCCAGAGGAAACGCTGCTCAGCTCTAAGAAGGGAGGAAGAAAAGGCAAAAGTCCAGCTCAGAAGTAGTTTTTGACTCTGTGTGTTTTATTCGACAGACTCCGTGGGGTTGCAAATATTTTTTTCTTGTCTCTCTCTCTCTCGCTCTCTCTCTCTTTCGCTGTCTTTCCGGAGAGGAGGTCTGGGTTGGGGCTGTACATGGCGTCAAGCTGAAGGGGGGAACAGAGTGCTTGTTGTTGCAGCGGATATCTCGCATCCGGTGCTCCGCCATTGGCTGCTTAAGAACGGCCATTCACACCCCGTCTGATCAATTCTACCGCTGCTGGTCAGCTGCTGGGGAAAAAAGTGTTTCCTGAAGTCAGTTTCTTATTACTGGTGACCCACTTTTTATTGATTTATTTATTTATTTTTAAAAGCCACTTTACTCGTCTTTCCTGTGAAAATAAGCTGCCACAGTCGAAGTTTATGCTCCTAATTTAATCATACTCAACATCCTGAGGAACTTCGTCCATTTGAAATATTTTTAAGGCCTCTTTCCAGACTACACCTTTCCAGTTAAAAGTAATAAATGATTTTTGACACAACTATTTAATAAGCCAATGTAAGCTGAAAACCATATGTTGTTAATAATTGTTAAGCAGCGTCCCTATGTGGACATATGCAGGCACTGCAAGGGTACAAAATCACTGGAGATGTGATTTGGAGAAACGGATTGAAGGGTAAAAGTTTATTGTCCACAGTCACCTGGAATATTTGTGATTTACTGGACACACAATTTAGCCGTCTAAGATGCTGCAAAGCAGTTTTTTTTAGATGAACACATTAACAGTGATGCAAAAAGAAGAAATTATAGTGAACCAGGTTGAAAAATCAATAAATAAAATGAAAAAAGGTGGTTAGGGTGTTAAATTGGTTAAATCAAGGGTTAATGTACTTTGGCGTGAGGTCTATTAAAACAGTCAAGTTATACATTTTCATCTTCTTAAAAGCGAGGCCCGAGTACACTTAAGCACCTTTTCCTTCTAAAATAAATAACAGAAAGACCAACTTGTGTTCAGCAAGTCTTTTTAAAAGGAGCAAAGCTTGGTAGTTTTATTCATAATCATAAAACAAAGCTGTTTTTAACATTTGTCGCCAATAGATATTAGTTTTGAATCATTTATAGCCAGTAGATGATGGTTTTTGATCATGTGTTGCCAATAGATGTTGTTTTTTTGGATGATTTATGGGCAAATATATTGCTTATTGACCACCTGTGGCCCACAGATATACAGCAGGAGCAGGACCAGAGTCCACCCAGTCTCAGGATCCACCAGCTGCCTCCAGGCTGAGAGGAACCGGCCAACAGACGAAGACACCAGCTAGCAGCCTCCACCATCCACTGGGAGAACTATGACTTGAGTGCCAGATACCAGCTACCAGGCTACGACATGAGATAAAGGCTTCCACTAGCCATCGGGCTAGCTTCAGGTACTGCGATAACTACCAGGTGAGCCTCTGCTTTATTACCAACCAGATTAATATAGATATGCCTCCGAAAAAGAGTCAGGCAAATGATGAGGAGTTGGAGGAGGTCAAGCTTTTACTAAATTTTATGTCTGAAGAGAAATCTAAAATAGCAAAACAACAAACTGTAGTTACTGACCTTCCAATGGAAGAAGTGAACTAAAGGCTAAAATGATTGAGAAAGACAAGAAAATAAATACAAAGACGCATGAAGAAACTGGAACAATATGGAACATGGGATGATGTTATTATGTATGGACTCAAAACCAAGCTCCACAGCTGGTCACCAGGTTGGTGAGGATAAGACACCTGGACAATCACACACATTGGACAGGTAATAAATTTATTCGACTCTAAAAACATCACTGTGGACTCAAAGAATATTTTAACTTGTCACACGTGGCCTAGAAAAGACAATATAGAAAAAAAAAAACACGGCAATTATTATCTAGTTTGTCCGCGGAAAAACAAAGCTGAAATCTGTACATAATAAACATATGTCCAAGAAGAACCCTGAAGTAGCAAGGTAAGCCAGCTGTGAACATACAGTAGACATGGATGAGGAATTATAAGTTTTGGATGAGGCTGTTTGGAGTTTCAGAAGAAGCTAAAGTACTAATTATAAGAGATTTGGAGGAGCTGGGTCTGCAGGGTGGAATGATGGTTAGCCCTGCGGCCTCACAGCAAGCCTCGGCTGGGGGGAGGTTCGAACTGGGGGAGGTCCACACCTTTCTGTGTGGAGTTTGTGTGTTCTCCCCATGTATGCATGGGTTCTCTCCAATTCGCCGGCTTTCTCCCACTGTCTAAAGATCACTCTAAATTCTCCCTAGGAGTGAGTGTATGCCTGAATTCTTGTTTGTCTCTCTCTGTGTTGGCCCTGCGATGGACTGCTGACCTTTCCAGGGTGTACCCTGCCTCCTACCTGTTAAATGCTGGGATAGGCTCCAGCTTCCATCCATAATAGCCATGGATGGCTTACCAGACCATGGTCTGACATCCATTATCTGTACCGCTTGGTCCATTAAAGAAAGATGGAGGAGTTGGACAAATTTATGGGGCCAGTAGTTGATGTTTATAGACATTTTGTCACCAAAAGATGTTTGTGTTTGACAATTTGTGGGAAATAAATCTATGTTTTTGACAATTTTTAGCCAGTAGATAATGGTTTCTGACAATTTGTGGCCAATAGATGATTTTTTTTACATATGATTAGCAATAAAAACAAGACTTCTTTAGGATCAGCCAGAATTATGCATAATTATTCATTAGCAATCAACATACCAGGAATGCCAGTTAGTTTTGTGTCCAGCTTGATCACGGCTTGTTCCGACATCTTTGAAGACACATTGAGGCACATACAGTTTTTAAAATCAGGCAGTGTTATTGTTCTCCATTGGCAGCCAGAGAGGATAAACAAAAATGTCTGGCTTTCACCTGATGATGATTTTTAAAATGTTTTCAGAATTAGATCTTTATCAACAAAGAAATGTATTGCCAGGTTTAAAGTATTACTCTCCAGCTCCAACTATGGTCACTTCTGGCTGAAAGCCAACCCAGATAGCAAAAAATGTCTGGCCCAAATTTGGCCCAAATCTGCACTTTTGTCTGGCCAAAATTTGGCCTCGACTCACGTCATTGACTAAATGTGAGTGTGACTGTCCATAATCGACCACACGAGCACCACATGTGGCTCACAAGGAAGCTGCAAATTGGAAGGCTTTCTTGTGGCCAAAAGTAGCCATCAGTGCCAAAAGTAGCCCAGATTCGGCCCAAATACGTCTGCTATCTGCTTAATGACTTTGTCCCTAATTAATAGGCGAAGTCACAATGAATACATCCACATCTTCTATACAATCTATGCTTCTTTAACTTTTCTATCATTCATTAAATCGTCTTCACTTTACTGTTTCGTCTTCAGGGAGGCTTGCCCTGCTTCCTACCTTCATTTGTAACTGCTCTTTGAGAAGGGTCCTCTGATCATCAATTTAATTATCAAAACTTGTGTAAACTATCAAAACTGTGATACATTTCTAGAGGTTCTTAAAGATGATCCTTTTCAAGGCCACTGGGACACGTTACATGTTACTGGCTGTAACATCTAGTGACCCAAAAATGATAATGTTGCTATAGAGACTGAATGGATGGCTGGACTTCCAAAGGAAGGTTAATTAAAATAATATAGAAGCACGGTTATGTTGCCCCACTTTTATGTGTGAACAAAAGTAAACTAACATCTATAGCAGCACAATGTTCCTTTCTGTTTTTGTGTCTTGCCAATATTCACCTCCCTTTCATTTAATTGATTTCCATCTTAGACTCTTCCAGGTTTCTGTGTAAACAACATTCAAACAAGTTCAATGAGTTCTCACATATGGTGCAATGGCAACAAATTTCAAAGAGCACCTTCAGCAGATGCAATTCTGCTGATTAGCTGCACAGCCGTACCTTAAGTATGAGCAAAAGGTGAAGATATAGCAGGATGAATTATCCTCTCTTTCATACACTCACACTAATATGTTGCTAATTAGCTGAACATCTGGATAAGTATACCCTTCATTTACTTTCTTAGTGAGGACACGATGTGCAGCTTCCATTAGGGTTGTGTTACCTGAAGGGAGCAGTCAGGAGTGCATGTCTAACACCAAAGGTTCTTTACTGGCTACATTCTTCTTCCAACCAAAACCATTACGTATAGATAGTCCAGGAATTAGGAAACCTTTTTAGCATGTATGTTAAATGCTGGCAGCACTGAAAGGTAATGAACACTTGAAGCTCTATCCTGGAGCTTTTTTAATTTATAAGATGGTGACAGATGTTTCACCCTGCAGATTTTTGACAGACCTTTACAGTAAATGACCATTTAATTGAATTTAGCCAGCACTGCACTGTTGGAGGCTTAAACATCTGTCACATATGTTCAGGCTTCGGAATCAAGCAAGGTAAAGTGAAGTCAACAAGGTCTGGAAATTGAATATTAATGAGGGCCTAGTATTAGCAGCTTTTAAAATATGGAGGACCATTTCCACCACTGTGATGTGATGCTCAGAGGGTAGACCGAATCAGGGGGGTTCCTCTCTCTAAATGGTCAAATGATAAATGGTCTGTACTTATATAACGCTTTTACCCAAACCACTTTACATGCACGTCACATTCACCTATTCACACATTGATGGCAGACGCTGCCATGCAAGGCGACCCATCAGGAGCAATTAGGGGTTCGGTGTCTTGCTCAGGAACACCTCGACATGAACCGGCAACCCTTGGGCTATGGGAAAACCACTCTACCCACTGAGCCATGCCGCTCTAGCACACACTCACACACACTGCTGTGATAACTGTGGTCACATTAGAGGGACATGAGAAATTAAACCTGTTTACATCATAATCTGGATCACCAAGTGGAAATGTCTGCTTTAATTTAAGAAAAGGAGCATAGAAAAATAAGCTGGTTGTTTTGGAGTGGTGTGTGGAGCTTGATGTGCTAGAAAGGGGATCAGTGGCTTCTTTCCCTAGTTGTTCTGTCTTAAGGCCCATTAATGCTTCCTTTACGTATGTAAATAAGTGCATCTGTTTCAAATGTCACTGCCTTCATACTTTCATGCATCCCTTATGTTAGCGTGGTTGTTAGCCAATACATCCACCAGAGGGCAAAGTTCAGAGTTCACCTCTAAGTTCTGACATCAGTTTCAGACTGAGATCACGATAACGCACATTCTCAGAAAGAGATGTAAAAGGAGGTAATGCAGTAGATGGCAATGGTCTGTGTGGCCAGTTAAATACCTTGTGGTGGCTTCTTCTTTATTCCTGTTGCGGGACACATATCAGCTATACTGCTCAACACTGCCCCTGTGGTTTAAGGTGGCACTACTCTGTTTCATCAGGGAACAGATCTGCAAGGGCCCAGAAAAAAGACCAAATAATGCATGTAAATGATGGACTAAATGCTCCGTTCTGGGGCTTGATTTGAATCAGTAGCCAAAGCAATGTTCTATAACGGTCAGTCAAACCAGGGAGGGAAAAGTCAAATATTAGCTATTTGATTTAATCTGTTAAATGGGTAGAAAATTCTGAATGTATCTTATTCTGTTTTTGGATTCTTTAATAAAACAAATTTTTCTAGACATATACAAAGAAATAAGTGCAGTCAACTATTCCTAAGAGTTTTACATTTTTAAGTTTTGTCAGCCTCTCTGGTTTGTGTTTCCGAGAATAATGTGTTGGGAGGTAAAACAAGACCTGTTTTTTCTATTTTTTTCCTGTTTTTAAACAAAAAAATTAAAGAAATTTGGGGTGAACCTAATAATTAATTTAACTATTCATACTGGAACAACATGATTTGTTTGTGCACAACACACATAGGGAATCCCATATTATTTAAACTGTGAATCAGCAGTGTGTTGGCTTATATTGTGTATAATTAGGATAACTACCAAAACAGCAAGATGGTGTTTCATTATTTTTCCTCACTGCGTTATTAAGTGGTAGACCTCTATACTGTCCTTGTTAGCTCTGACTTTGGGGGAAAAAAAACCCAAACTGCAATTTCAGCCAAGTTATGATGCTAATAATAGTTTAATTAGCAAGCTAGCTTTAGCTTGCTGGCATCATTATAGTAAAAAAAAAAAAAAAAAAAACTGTAGACAACTAGAAATTAAATGATTCTGTCTCAGTCTAATAAAGACTGATTATCAATTTTTAACTGTAAATTTTCCAGTTTTCCCAATAAAACTATATGAAGCGGGGAAGATTAATGTCACCATGAAATAGCTAACAGAATGCTAATAGCTTAAATATATTACTTTTCTCTAAGAAATTAAGTTTTAGAGATTAGCCTTATCTGCTTTTATTATCACACACAGCTTAATTAGACCCCTTTCACCATTATGTATCAGCTGTGATAAAATTATAATTAAATAAATAGATATATGTATTGAACAACACATTAGCATTTGGTGTTAGTACAGGAAAACTCAACATTTTAAAGTAACTTTCGAAGAAAAGAAACCCCATGTGTATCCAGTATGTGTAAACGTAGGACCAGATTAAAAAAGAAAATCTAATTTATTTGGGGAGGGACTTCAAATCTAAAATGTCTATATCCTGAGGAAACAGTCAATTGTCCACAAAATGAATACTTCTGTAAGTAATGAGTCATAAAATTACATAGTTACGTTTATGACTTCTGTTGTCAACACCTCTCTGAATAAAGATAAGCATCCCAGCAGCTGTAATGACCCACTCATGAAGCAATGGACTCACACCAGTGCAGCAGCTCAAACTCCAGTGAAGGAGGAGAGTTAGATCTCGTCTTTTTACATAGCTGTTTTAAACACTTTGATGTGTCTGCTCGACATTCCAGACACTTCATTTCTTACATCAGCAGGGGATTTAGTTTTCACTTCAGTTGTTTCCTTTTGAAATTTTGTGTTTTCTTTTAGCATACGGAGCGTTCTGCCAGACACAGCAGGGGTGAAAGATGCCGTTCAGGAATTCTGTTAGAGGGAAAGCTGCTTGAGGTCAATGGCAAAGACTTTTGTATAGGAGTCTATAGCTCCCATACAATACAATAGCTGTAATGACAAATAAAATAAATAATTCTGAGATACTATCTCATTATCTCTAAATTCTGACTTATCTCTTGATATTAAAAAATACGCAGAGGCCCTCTCTGAATTCTGAATGCTTAGAATGCTAAAATCCTATCCGGAAATTCAGACAAAAAAAAAAAAAAAAAAAAAGTAAATGGAAAAAGTGTCTAAAAATTCAGAATTTTCTGAGAAATTCCATCCCAGAATCTCAGCATTCTCACTTGGTGTGTGCAAAGTCTGACTTATTAAAAAAAATATCTTATCCAATCTCATATTCTGTATTCATAATTCCGAGATCTGAATCAGAATCTCTGGATTTTTACTCGCTATCTCAAAATTTGACAGTGGTCGTAGAGGACCAGAGTATATAGCCTATAACCAGTCTGATTTTGTATTGAAAGATATAAGAATGAAGAGAAAGGGATATATTTCAGAATCTTTTGTAAAGAGAAAGCATACAGATCGGGCCAAGACAGACCCCAGGATTAATAGCAGCAGCCCAACAGCTCCCAGCATGGAGCTAGTTATGCAAGTCAATGCGATCAGACCCGAGATTCAGTCTATCACCACAACAAGACACTATCAGAGCTGGCCAGCTGATATTGGACAAATGATGACCCAAAGCAAAATAATAAAATCTGACAGGTTTAGATACATTAAAGCGACACTACTGAACTTTAGTAGGCTGTCGCACTTTGGTGCCCCCTAACAATGGCTAATTAAACAACTGACTTGCATCCTGTCTTATCTCTGATCTCTCTCCTGCCAGTAATTCTGTCCAATGTTGACTCTTGTCTTATCTCTGGCTCTGTCACTTCCTCTCCTTCTTTTCCCTTACTTCTTCTGATAATGTTGCCTGAAAGTAAAATGCAGCCGTCGTGTGATTCTCCGGTGCTGGAACACAAAGTTAGCCCCGGGATGCTGCAGGGCAATGATGTGTACATAATAAAATTGTACATAATAATTGTCAGTTTGCCTCCAAAAGGAGTCAGAAGCTCAAAGTTTTAAGGTTGGAAACTTATGTAGTATTGCTTTAAATTGCTTTAAGTATTGCTTTTTATAATAATATATACTATACTAGGAATATAACATCTTGCATCAATACCCTCATGTAACTTTAACACTTAATATTTACTGTCCAATTTTTAGAATCAATTCTAGCTATACATTTACTGTCAGTTCTGATATCCATTACTTTGTATTCTGAATTTTACTCTCTGCCTAAGGTGAGCAACAGGACACAATGGAGTTCTTTGAATACTGAATCTGGTCCAAATCCCGTTTTGCTCTTTAATTATAATACAGAGAATACATGCAGTACAGGGAGGTTATGTTGAGACCTCTCAGTGGATGCTAACAGCATGTTTTGTTGGGATAGAACTTATGACGGTATTCAAGACGCGAGTACTGTGTGAGCCGTTGAGTGGCCATGCTTTAGTAGTGCTGGGAACCTTTTTAGTGATGAGACAAAGAAAAAAAAAAAAAAAAAAAAATATATATATA
>JBAFTB010000027.1:14953826-14967138 GCA_037177355.1 Melanotaenia trifasciata | reverse complement strand
GCGAGTACTGTGCGAGCCGTTGAGTGGCCATGCTTTAGTGGTGCTGGGAACTTTTTTAGTGATGAGACAAAGAAAAAAAAAAAAAAAAAAAAATATATATATATATATATATATATATACATATCGTTTGCCGATTGGTACTTTAACAACTTTCTCCATGTTTTGCTGGCAGTGCAAAAAACTAAATTTTAATTAGTCTTGCTGTGCCCCCCCTTGTCGTAATTCTGGTCCCACCCTCCAGTTCGGGAACCACTGGCCTATCTGAACTTTATTTTTGTCTGTCATTACAATCTTCATTTCTGGGAGACCCAGGGGTGGGTGCCAGCACTTGGTCGACTACTTCGGTGGACAAATTCTGCATCCTGTTATCTGGTTTTCTGGTCCATCGAAAGATGGACATGTAGCACCCCGTCCAGCTCCTCTTTCACCCAAGTCTTCTTTTTTATTTTTTACTGGATTGAAACGTAACGTATAAAAGAGCACTTAACAAGTAACACAAACAAGTAATATAGTATTCAGGTGAACCCAGCCTTTCTTCACTATTAACTGGTTCTTTTGCGAACCTACTTTTCAGGTTCCAGTCTAACTTTTACTGGTTTCTTCAAAATTTAGCTCAGGAACCAGCACGGGCACGGAGCCCTGTGTGAAAGTGATTATGTGCTACACTGCCAGTGTGATCTTACTTTAAGAAAATAGATTTAAATTAAAGCTATGAGCCTTGCCTCACTTCCGCTGTTTATAAATGGGGTGTTATAATACCCAATTTAGACAGGCATTGTTTGAATCCCTTTTTTCATTTTGTTTCGTGCTAGTGATCCCATTACACATATACAAAATTAACTATTAGCAGCTGCTGTTTGTCAAGCAGCCATGTACAGCATGGATCTATAGAAATATACTTAATATGAGTATTTGATTGGTTTGTGACACTGCCCTTTTTCATGACGTATATTACCACCCTTCTGTTCCTCCTCAAAATCACTGGTGCTGAGGCCACCTTCCTTTCAGCAAAATGAAAAATGACACATCCTGATCTGCAGCACATTGAAGAATCAGTGCACATGCCTCATTTGTCTTCAGAGGATTGTCCAGTCACTCCAACCTCTGCACTTATTTGGACTTGCTTCCTGTGCTGTAGAAAGCCATATGGTATAAAGTTTAAGAACTGAGGCATATTCACCCTATAGAAAAACAATGATTTCTAACAATATCACTCTGAAGGCATCTAAACTTCAGTGTGTAAAACTATATTAGATTTAAAAAAAAAAAGCTTTTGTTCTCTGAGAAATGACCCAGATTTGAATTAGCAGAGGGTGCAGAAACCTCAGGGGTGTACAACTGACACAGCTGCATTAAAAGTGCGTGAAAAGCTCTGTATCACTTCCAAAAAAAACAAAAAAAACAAAAAAAAAAACATCAATCTTTGAGACATTATACAAAGAGAGAAACATACTAGTGAGAGCAATCTCAATGGGACCAGCCATACTGGAGAAAGGAGCAAAATAAGTGCTGTAGAAGGAATAAAACCATCCACAGACACTGCAGATGCTCTCTCTGACACTGAAATACTCCATCCAATCCTTCATCTAAAGCTTCCGTGAGGCTGTGCCAGAACAAAAAGCCTCGGGAATTTAGGCTTGTGGGTTTTTTTTTTTTTTTTCTCATTTTGTTGCTCAGTGAAATGATGGAAACCGTTAGAGGCATGATCACTGCAGGAAGTGTAGAAAGGCAGGAGGAAAAGATCAAACTAAAACAAATGTTTTAGGATTTTGGTCGTCCAGGTGGGGTCACTGTTGTGATATGCTAAATGAACACTAGTCTGTGTGTTTGGGATCACATCTGGCCATCTATTAGAAAGAGATAGTGGTGAAGTGGGGTGAAAAGTGAATGAGTAGGCTAATCTTGAGAGGTAAATTGTCATCTACCTCAGGTAATATGTGTGTTTTCTTATATGTTAGAATATAAGGTTAGAATTACTTTGGTTTCAATGCAGTTTGTCAAGACTGAAACCTTTTTTGTTCTGGTCTAAGAATCTATCAACAAGCTAATATCTGAGTTTTGAGTGCAATTAAATCAATGATAATTTCAGGCAGGTTTGATAATTAGTTTCTCAGGTGAGCTCAATTAATGGTTAAATAGTTAAAAATAAATAAAAATAAAAGCAAATAGGTTCATTCTGTTGAATGCATTTCAAAGAAATAAAGTATTTTGACCAACCTGAAGTAATGCAAAAATAAACTTTTCTTTAAAATACATTAAGCTTCATTTTGAACCAGTTTTATTCACTACACTGGATGGTCCAGATGGATGGAGTTCTGGACGTCAGCAAGGTGGTGGTGCAGTCATGTTTTCAACTGGAATAATGGCGAGAGAGATGGCAGACCCCTTTTGGGTGTCCAAGCGTGTCAGTAGCCTCGTTTCCACCAATGGGTGCGGGTCGGGATAGTTAGGGTGCGGATAAGGTTTCTAAACTGTAACTTTACATGAGAGGAGGAGTATCAGTCAGATGGCGATAGATGCCTCAGCTACGTAATAGCATGATGCCATCGCAGAGCAGCAGCTTCCTTAAAGTATAACCAAAGCACAACTTAGAAACAAAAAAAAAATGCGTCCTGACCCGCCTGACCCGCACCCGTCATGGAAACGGGGCTAAAATGACCTTTGCAAAAAACATGCAGCTTCTAAACTGACCATTTCCTGCCATGGTATAAATGGAACACCGTGCCTCCTGCAGTAAAGGCAACACATCCTCCCATGCTACGAAACTATCACAAAACCTTCCGCTGCTCCAACATGCTCAAATTAACGAGTCATTGTGCAGAACTTCATAGGCTGTTGGATTGAGTCAGGTGTGTTGGAGCAGGGAAACATTGAAAACCTGCAGGACTGTGGACCTTGTAGGAACGAATTGAGTAGCCCTGTTATAAAGGGAAAAAAACTCACCTTTGGAGAATCCATAAGCCTCATTTATGCTCAACATTAAAAATAGTCTATTTTAGATTCATTAACCCCCCCCCCCCCCTTTTTAAGGCCATTTATTTGTATATTTATTTATTATCATTCTAGCCATGTGTTTTACTTTATCTCTTCTGTACCACAATATTCTTTTGTTTAAACTTTCTTTTCCTTTAGAGGATCAGGGGGAGGGGAGAGGATTTACTCTGTACATTTACTGAATCTGTAACAAAATTCTAATAAACAGATTTTTATATGTAACAAAAAACAATAAACAGACAAAAAAAGCTTCAACCCTCTTGTGATGTGTTAAGTTTGTTAAATGGAGCAGTATAGAATTATGAAGCACTTATTGTCAAATATGAGAGAGCTTCTGGAGCTAATAGCAGCTTTATTATTACAGTTTAAAATGTTTTTTATATTCTTAATAAAAAGTAATCAGATGTAAGAAATGACAAACTACGCTTCCCTATTTGCTCCATGACTAAAAATAATGAGCATGGTAAACTGGAGATGTTAGTTTCATAAGGAGTTTATGAATGCAAGCCTAATTAAAAACCCTGTGGAGTTGTATTATGGGAAATATTAAAGGTTTTAGTATTTCACATCCCCCTCACTCACACTCAGACACACACATACGTGATGCAGCTGCACTATCACCTGCAATATTGGCTCGAGTTTCATTGGGGGTTTCAATCTATTTTCTGTATTGCACAGCCACTTACAAGCAGGTACAGTTGGATGTCACTGGGGCTTTGAGGAAATCTGTTGTGACAAGAACACAAAAAGGAATTTTATCTGTTTGTTCATTCATTGTGTAACCTGCGCCGAAAGAGTGGCAGATTTCATTCTTCCTCCCTGTTTCACGGTGTCCTCGTTGTTCTGCTGAGTGTGTCTGTGTGTGTTTGGCATTAAATAAAAATTTATTTGTAACAAAAAAAAAAAAAAAAAAATAAGAAAAAACTTTTGCATAATCGATTTCCAGTGGAAAACCAAACTCCCTATCGTTACCTATTTACAGATTACAGATATAATATACAGCATCAGATGGGATATCTTCAGGCGTACGCTTACAGTAGTAAATTTGTAATGATTAGAGATGAAGAAGTACAGCTGAAACTGGAACAGGAGGAAAAAAAAGAGTAAAATGTAATTGTCATGGCAACGATTTTGGCACGATGAGCCTTGCTACTGCTTAAAGCTCTGCTCTCCAGGGTGCTGGGTAAACTGTGAATATAATAATGTGATAATGTATCTGACAAATACAGAAGGTGTGATGTGATATGGAGGTTCTCTCATTTGTCCTGAGCATAATGTTTCTCTAATTTCCCATTCAAAGGAAGGAGTTTTTACTCTAAGAAGTTATCATGTTTAGTTTGTGAGTTATATCAGTACAATGAGGGTTCTGACTACAGCTTTAGGAAATTCGATCATCATAGTTTTAATTTTCCCTTTTTTCTCGCCAGTTTTGTAAAGGAACGTAATAGGAACGTTGGTATGGCAAATAAATAAACAGGGTACTGTTAAATTGTTGGATTTCTATATGTGGAGTATCTCAAGAAAGCTTTTCGTTGTGAATCCGTGCTATATAAGTAGCAGGGCGTTTTAAAAGTCTGACATTGTGCAGTTAGTGATGGATTATGCATTGGAATTTATGGAAATCAATTAATGTCTGTAGCTACAACAGTTTGATATCACAACATGCAATTCTAGCTAAAAAATATCCACAGAGATACATTTTTATGGAAAATGGAAGAAGCTTTTCAGTAAGAAACAGTTTTTACTGTAGTGCAGAATGGAAGACAATCAAGTGCATGCACACAAACATCCTTGCATGCACAACACACACACACCACTTTCTATCATATCATTACTGTGCAGTCCCATACACCTTTTATCCTCCCTCTCCTTAGAGTCGCTGGGAGCAAAATTTGATTTCCGCCTCATAACTCTCTCCATAATGCGATATCGCCGGCACTAAATTGCCAAGATAACCTTTATCAGAGTAGAGGTGAAAGCCCTGGATCATTGAGCGTTTATTCCTCTGCCTAGCAAGAAAAACAAGGAGGCGGGGGGGATAATGGATATTTTCCCTCGGGCAAAGCTACGGACACCTCAGCGGCATCACTGAGCTATTTGGATAGATGTCAGGTGGTAAAGAAATTTTCAGAGCAATCCTTCCACCAGGTGTCTGTTACAGGACTTTCTCACTTGGTCTTTGAACGTGTTAGTGTGTGTAAAGGGCCGGGGCTGCGAAACACTCTCTTTCAATAAAGCTTTGTTTACTGAACCTTACAGGAAGTATTGGAGAAACCACTTGAGACTTATTGCGCTGATCTTGGTCAAGCTGGAAAAAGAGACATACACTTTTTCATGTATTAATCCATCTAAGAAATTATTCTTGTAGAGCTGCAAACACTAAAGATGTTGCACTTAATTTAAATTTCAAATGCAACAAACTGCAAACGCCTCTGGGTTTGCATGTCAAACAGTCCACTGTGTTAAAATTCCAGTTAATGCTGCTTTGTTCTTCACTTCCACTTCATTTAATAAAAGATCATCAGAAGTTAGAAAAACTTCACGTACTTCTTATAATGATGGTAAGTGTAGGTTTTTATGTTAACGGCTATCCAAAACACTTTCTGTTGCAATGTTGTTGTATAAAGGACTTGATTGATTCATTGGATGGCTCATAGTGCACAACAAATACACAATGCTGCCGTCGACAATGACTAAGTTAAATGAAAACCACATCGTTCAGAAAATTAAATGTATTAAATAGATAAAAAAACAATGTAAATTTAATTATATTCTTTTAATTTAAGAAACATCATAAACTGTATAGAAAATTAAATACCATATAACCTGAAAGTGGACTATTTCTAGCGCTTCCCCTGAATGTGTCCCCTTTGCTTTCCTGTAATTCCAACCCTCTGCATTTGCCTTAAACTGGAAATAATATTTCTGTGACGTTTGAATCACCATTGATGATCCAGATTTTCACAAGCTGCATCCTAAAAAGAAGCAAAACAAAACAAAACAATAGCCACTAGCGTTAAATGAATAAATCCACCACTAGTGGCAGCAGTTGTAGCAGATGAGATCATGCCTTTTATAATTTCTAAATACAGTTGACTTTTTTTACGACAATGCACCGTGAAGCCATTTTCAAACGTTTATTTTTCATATTGATTTGGAGGCTGTGCTGCTGCGGTGCTTTTTCCATGTACACTGGACTCCATCAAGATCTGTTATGATACCAGCAAATTAAACAAAAATTCAATGTAGGTCGCTACCCAACAAAATGGACAAGCTTGAAGTGCTAATAAGTATGCAGAAGGAATACAGAGAAAGCAGTATTATGTGTTTCTCTGAGACATGGCCGGAGGAATGTCCTGAATTCTAACAAGTTTACCTGTTATTTAAAGGATATAGTATCATTTCTTAAACAATTCTTTGGTTGAAACTTAGTTTGACAGAAATGAAGTGTAATGAAAGTTATAATATTAAACTACCCAGTTTTTTTCTGAATATTTGATGAATAAAAAAAAAAAAATGTTATAAAAACAAAATTATGTCAAATCTTTCTGTTTTTAGAAGGGCTTGTGGATGCTGGACGCAGAGGATGGGAGGAGCTGGTTCTGTCTGAAACTAACTGGAATTCAGAGGTGAACTTTAAGCTCTGTACGTATGTAAAGGGAGCATGAATGAGACTTAAGGTTGTACAAGCAGATCAAGACAAGAAAGTTTGTAGGAACCTAAAAGGAGGTGGTCCTGCAGTGCTTTTTAAATTGGACATGTCACCATAAAGGAAAAGATCTGTATACGGGTCACTGAACTGTTATCAGTGAGTTTTTATCTGTGTTATCTTTCAAGAACAGAGATCAAGAAGGCTGGCTCTGTCCTGGGGAATCATCGGGAGCTCACTGTCCAGAAATACGCTGCACAACCTGCTAAACATAACAAGCTATTTTTTCCCAACTTCTGCACAACACAGTGAGAAAACAGCAGTCAAGTAGCTGCAGGGCAGAAATATGACAGCCATTATTACCCTGAAGAAATGATTGACAATTATCAAAAAAAACTTCAACAAGGTTATAATTTTAGCTCAGACGATTAATAAAGTAGTTTCCAAGATAAGATAAGATAAGATAAGATAAGATAAGATAAGATAAGATAAGATAAGATAAGATAAGATAAGATAAGATAATTCTTTATTTGTCCTACAGTAGGGAAATTTCGGTGTTACAGCAGAAAAGGTGATGGTGCAAGACCAGTGTAAAAAAAAAAAACAGCAAAACTGTACAGAACAAAAACTATATGAAAAAGTTTTTATAAAAAAAAAAAATCTATATAGAAGTCTGTGTAAAAAGCATATATACAGAATGAGTTTACAGTATTTCTCTCCTTCACACACGGGTGAAGCAGTCTGTCATTGAAGGAGCTGCTCAGTGTTGTTAAAAGGTCCTGCATGGGGTGGGACGTTTTCTCCATCAGAGACACAAGATAAGCCACCATTCTCCTCTCCGTCACTACCCGAATCGAGGAGGCATCCTAGGACAGAGCTGGCCTTAACCAGCTTCATTTCATTTGATGGGCAGACTGTCTCACATTAATTGTTACCAGGCAATTTTTCATCAGAACCTTATTTTTGGTTGTAACCATTGGTGACAGGGAGTCATGACTTTATGGCCATACACCTACTCCAACTCAACCTCCTGACTTACAGGAGCTGTTGGGGGTTAAGTGCTCTCTCTTATGCCTCATTCTTCATGTTGTTCATTTTGTATAGTGCTAAATGAGACTTTTTCCACCTTTACTTTATATGTTAGACTGTGAATAAGAGCCATGGAAAGAAAACTTATTTTACCTTTCTCACACATTTCTCAATAATGTCGCTACTGTGACTCATGCTAACTGCAAAGAACTGAGGAGTCACATATTGTGCATTGTGAAAAGCACTTGAGGGCCTAAAAAAGACCTGTTTTGTAACAAAAGTTGTCCTCTTTTGGCAGAAATACAGTCTCCCAAACTAAATTAATTTTCTAAGTATTGTGTTTTCTTGTTTTCCATTTTGTTTCTTATCCTTCACCTTAATTTCAAATGTTTATTTGGCACTGAGTTACAGGGAGTTGGGGTGGAATTGTTGTATGAAATGGGACACCTCTTCAAGAAGTCAATATGTCATCAGTTGTTGTCAGTTCCTTTCATATCAAAGGACATGATCATGATATCATTTCATGGTAAATTTGAGCTAATTTTGAATCTGATGGCAGGAAACATGTCTGTAAAAAGGGTGATGTTCAGCATTGTGTAGCATCTCCTCTTCTTTTAACGTCTGTCTGGAAACATGTGGGAGACCATTTGCTGGAGTTTTAGGAGAGGGATGTTGTCCCATTCTGGTCTGATGCAGGATTCTAGCTGCTCTACAGTCCTGGACTTTGATTGCTGGATTCTTGATTTCATGATGCTCCAGATGTTGTGTTTTGGTGAAAGGTCTGGAATGCAGGCAGGTCAGTTCAGCAGCTGGACTCTTCTCCTGTGAAGCCATGCTGCTGTGATGGATGCAGGATGTGGTTCAACATTGTCTTACTGAAATCTGCAATGTCTTCCCTGAAAGAGACATTGTCTGGGAGCAAATGTTGTAAAACCTCCATGTACTTTTCAGCATTGATAAAGCTTCACAGATGTGGAAGCTGCCCACGCCATAGGCACTAATGCAGCCCCATCCCATCAGAGATGTCCACTGTCCACTGATAATAAGCTGGATGCTCCCTCTCCTCTTTAGTCTGCAGGACACGCCGTCCATGCTTTCCAGAAACTAGTTCACATTTCCATCCATCTGACTACAAAACCAATTCCCACTTTGCCTCAGACCATTTTAAATGAGCTTTGGTTCAGAAAACATGGCAGCATATTGCACTCATACACACCTTCTTTGCATGATAAAGCTTTAACCTGCATTTGTAAATTTCACAGTGATTTTTTTTAGAAAGTCATGCCTGTTTTTAATGCAGTGCCAGCTCAGGGCCCAAAGAGCACCATAATCCAGCTTTGATCTTCGGCCTTGTAACATGCACACAAAGATTTCTCCTGATTCTCTGATCCTTTTGATAAAAAAATACACTGCAGGTGGTGGGATCTTCAAGGACTTCACAAAGAAATTTTATGTTGAAGAACAATTTTTGTCTCACACTGATGAACCTATGCTCATCTTCACATCTGAGAGACTTCACCTCTCTGAAATGCTCCTTTTATACCCAGTCATGTCACTGACGTGTTACCAGTTAACCTAATTATTTGCCAAAAAGTCCTCTAACTGTTTTTGCTTTGTGCCATTTACTATGTCAGCCTTTTGTTTCTTTTGTTCCAACTTTTTAGAGATGTGTTGATGCCATCAAATTCAAAATGAGCTAATATTTTTCATGAAATTGGAAAATGTCTCATTTTAAACTTTGTATCAGAATCAGAAAACTTCATTGATCCCGAAGGAAATTGTGTGAACACAATAAGAATAAGAAAAATTATAAATTATTGTTCTGTTGATATAAAACATGTGATTTGCAAATCCTTGCATTCTGTTTTTATTTTCTTTTTGCACAGCATCCCGACTTTTTTGGAATTTTGATGTATAAGAGAAAAATGTATTAGACTGCAGTTTTAAAGTAATCAAATGCTAGTTTGGATGTTCAAAATTAATGACTTTTCAAATCAATTTGAACATGAAATTATATGGTTGCCATATCTTGCTACTGATCAGCTGTGTTAAGACTTGTTGAATAGCTAAACGCTGGTCATTGTATTTGGGATTTTAAAGATTGTGTTTTTCTTTGTCTTACAGTTAGTATTTAATGATCAGATATGCACAACTATCACAGCTTATATATTGACTGGCCAGTGTTCATGTAAAAAATTTATGACAAAATAAACAAGTTTTATTTAGAAGTGTAAAATTGATTGAACTTATTTAATAAACATACAATTTTTGTAATTTGAGTTGTTTCAGATTTGGAAAAAAATGGTCTACTGATGGCCTCCTTCTGCATAGCTGTTAGCTTAGCTAAGCTAACGTTATTTTAAGCAAAACGGCTAGCTTAGCTTTTTTATTAGATTTCCACCAACTTTCTCCAAATAGCAACAGAAACATTGACTGAAAAAGCAAGTTAGTGATTTTATATGTAGGAATAACTAATTATTTTGGGGAAAAGTAGGTCTGCATTGCATCAGTAAAAGTTGTGCTTAAAAAAAAAATAAAAACAAGCTCTACTATTCAAGCTAGGTAAACCTAAAGTTAAGCATCTGTATGTTAGCTTATCACATTGAGTCACATTTAGTTGGATAAAAAAAAGTTTTTAACACATAGAACTATCCATAAAGATGGGAGCAAAGGAGATCTTGGAAAATGTATTTATCCCATTATGATGACTTTAAAATTGTCACTGTGAATGTATTATGATACAAACATAGCATTTAACTGCTAGTCATATTATTTTCAGGGGAAAGTAATTATACCCTGTTAAGAGCCTCTCTGCTTTAGAATTGGACATTTTTCTGCTTAAATGGCTGAGACACACAGCATAAAACTAAAAACATAAGTGAATAAAACAGTAAAAGTGATAATAATCTAAAGCCATCATAGACGCTTTATAATCGTAGCAGCCATAGTCACACTTAGTTTCATTAACACTGCCCATATCTTAAATGGGGTGAAACAAGGGCCAAATTCAATTAAGCAACAGAGATCTGCAATGTGTGTGAGTTAGCATCCAGCATTGTAAGCAAAGTTCCTCTTCTAAATCCCCAATTTACCTTATGCTGCCAGTTCACTCACGCAGTTATTAATAATACCTTTATCTACTGTGATTAAGAATTACATCATTTTTTTTCAGTAATGCTTTCAGCATTTGTTCCAGCAGCTAATTATGAAATTGGAATGAAGAGGCCTTTAGATGTGCATGATTAGATAAAAAAGGAAATTACTTTTATAATATGACTAATATATTTTAGAATGATGAATTTTCAAACTGTTTTGTTTTAGGCTGAGAAATGGCCTTGGTTCCTGAGAGGATGAGCATTTTGATTATATGTGTTCAGAAAATGAGAAAGCAGAGTCCCACACTGAGCTCAAAACGAAGTTAATGGTGTGATGGTGAAAGGGAAATGGTTAAATTTGTTATCCTTTTATAAGTTAAATCGGATTAACCATGTTTCAACCATGCTGGTGATGAATGAGGAGCATCTCTGAGCCAATACCTCCAGCAAGTGTTAAGCTCTGCCAAAGAATCTGGTCACTCTTCCAGGTAGACCGTGAAAAAATCTTATGAATTTTATGTAATTTTAAATGAGGAGCGTGTCAGAAGTCCTTGCCCAAATGAGTTGTTTTCTTTCAACTGGTCACAACTCAGCGCTTTAAATCACAAGCCTGTGTTGTTGAATCGCTGTGTCTTTGCTGAATAAAGTCCCAATACATCTGAGTTTAGAAAAGATTAAGTTGTTGCCAAAGCTGTGCAGCAACAAAGTGAGATTTAGGTCACAGTTGAAACAAGATCTTATTCCAAGGCTGCATGTAGGAAAGGAAAAGTTGATTTTCAGCAGGTGGCATCTTCTCTTTTTATGATGTTAAAATGTTATTTTCTGCACCTGCTGAGGAATAAAGGCTAAAATGCAACGGTGCATGTGAATACCAATGTCCCAACTAAAAAAAAAAAGGAAAAAAGGGCTCAGATTGCATCTCTATCCCTAAGAATTTCTTTGAGCACCAGTATGGACGTGTCACTGTGTCAGTCCCTCCTTTTCCTCTATCCTTTTAAATCTTTCCCTGTTTCCTCTTTTTGTGGCACAAAAGGGTCTATAGCTGCTTGTCTGAGCAGTAGAAAAGAGCTTAATGTTTTCAGGAAGCCAATGATGCCTAAGCCATACCCAATGTGCCATGAGCGAATAGCAGTGTTTCGTTAGAGCAGGCAGGGCAATCGGCTATTGGTCCCAACGTGAGCAGACTTGTGAGCAGCTGCATGTTTAATGGCCAGGCTTGGCTGCAGAGTCCGAAGTCAGTCAGGGCTGTGAGACAATTCCCTCTGGTTACGGATTAATATTGCAGAAGTCTGTCCTGCTGGATAGCAGCCCAGCTGAATTTTCAGAAGCACAATCAATGCAACATTAACGTTTTTAAGCCGGCTTTGCACTCTTTACTGTTTTGACTTCCTTACAGTTTATTAAAAATGATGACATGTCCTATTGGGTCATGTTTGGCCCGTTTTCTTTTCCAAAACCCAATAAGAGACATATAGCTTAAATGTTTAAAGAAAGAGCTTCTTTGATCTCCAGTGGTTCAGGGAAGATCACTATCAGCTGCTTTAATTTACTGACTTTTTAAACCACCAAATATAATTTTTTATTTATTTATTTATTTTATCTCTGATTGAAAAAGAGATTGAATCACTCAATCACCAGGAGAAAATTGTAGAATCAGGTTGTAATTTGCATTTCTAAAGAAATGCCTGCACAAGTCTAAATATGCAGATGAGTCTTGAGTTGAAAGAGAGTGCTTAAAGACCTTAAGGAGCTGTTGCACCCGGCTGATTGACAGGAAATATGGCCCAAACAAGAGAGCTGTCAGTGGAAACCATGGAAAGGATAATAACACTCTTTTAAGAAGGTAATTCAACTTGGAGAGTGGAAAAAAAAAAAAATGTAGTTGCTCCCAGGTAGATGTGTCAGTAGTCTGAGGCAAGTACAAAAAATGGATGAGTACAAGGGAAACGTAAGCCCCTTAAGGGGTCTGGTAACAGACCATTTGGTTTGGTGAACCCTGATCTTTGTCATGTTTCCACATGCGACCTTTATCTGGTAGGTGGTGTATAAGCCAGACAGCAACAGCTATGTAGTGATGTGATGCCATCGCATATGTGTTGCAATGTTCTTGTTGCCAAGTCGCACAGGAAGTGATGATTCTTTCAACCAGTCAATGAATTGCTGTGTTTCAAGTAACTGCCACTGGAAATGCAAAACATACATCCTGAACCACGCCGGACCCCTTGGTTGCAATGGGGCTTTAATCTGAGCATCCAACTTTTTTAGGACCCTTCCGTTGGGGTCCCAACCAGCGTTCTTACCAACCAACACTAAAGGGTGGTGCTTGACACACTGCAATCTGTTGATTGGTCAATGACATGCTAATATGTTGCCAAAAAGTTGTGAAAATACTGTTGTTGGTATTGTTACTCTTATTATTATTTCCTTTATTTAACCAGGATAAAAAACTCATTGAGATTAAAAATCTTTTTTGCAAGAGTGTCCTGGCCAAGCAGGAGCAGCACAGTTACAACAATGGGTTACAGCAACATACTTCCACACATTC
>JBAFTB010000027.1:14915657-14929607 GCA_037177355.1 Melanotaenia trifasciata | reverse complement strand
AAAAAAAATAATAATAAAAAAGTTTCCCGTCCAAAAATTACGATGTTCTGTCCATCTGCATGTATTTTGACAAAGTGAAACGTCGGTTCTTTTTTTCTTCTTCCTGTTCCAGACAGAATACATCTCTTTATTTTAATAAACCCGCTCTCTCCCGATCACGTCAGATGCACCGCTGCAGCCGGGAAGAGAGACATGGACGTCATGTTTCTGTCATCAAAGCCAGCGGCCAGAAAAAAAAAAAAAAAAAAAAGAAATTAACGCGTGATTAAAAAAATTACACCGTTAATTAAGCATTGCGTTAACGCGTTAATGTGCCCAGCACTAATATTTACACATGGTATGGTTCCCAGTTTGTTCTTGTTGCCGAGTGACATGGAAAGTAAAAATTCTTTAAATAAATCAATGCATTGCAGTATGGCAAGCTCTAGCCTTTAGGGTTGAATAGGTAAGATTGGGATCCCAGTGAAAAGGTCCCAAAAAAGTAGGATTGGGTCAGATTGGATAATTCTAGCACCATTCCCAACTTTTGCTTGTGGTAAAATGCAAACCATTCTGTCCTGACCCAGAACCATTGGTGGGAATGGAGCTTAATTGATCTGGTGATTGTGGAGTACCCCAGAACAATGTTATTTGTATATTCTGCTAACTTTCTTACTTCATTTATATGCCAGTTTCTTTTAGTGTGTTGCTGGTATAAAATTACATAGACAGCTGTGTTTTTTGTTTTATGTCATAGCATCACATGCCAGCAACTGGATATCAACAGCATTTTGAACACACATCATGGTTGATTTAGCAATCAAGGAAAGGAAGCCTACATTATCAGAGGAAATGAGAAAAAGAAAAGAGTGACAGAGCAAGAGCTAAAGCAAGAGTCAATGTTGGACTGACTTGCAGGCTGAAGAGAGCTCAGCGAAGACCTGGTACAAGACAGGTGCCAAATTACCTTCGTTAGGGGATGCCACAGTGAGGAAATCTACCAAAGTTAAGTACTGTTGTTTTAAATTACTTACACATGGTAAAAAAAATGTTTATGTTTTTATTTTCTAAATCCAAAAATTGTGCTTAGTGAAGATGTACAATTATTTCCTTTGTCTGTTACAACAAATTAGTTTTTTCTTGTATTTAAAAAAAAACAACTTTATTTGTTTATGGTTTGCTGTAATGGGAATGAGACATTCTTGCCTACCTCTACATAAATTGATCTTGATGTTTTCCCTTTGTTTGTAGACACTAATGGTGTTTTTATATAGAATCCTAATGTAATTAAAGTCCATTCCAAAAAGTTTTAATGAGATGACGGAAGAAAATCGACCTGTGCTGGCCTTTCTCAGCAGGTAAAAGGGATGTTGTTCATTTCTTTGTCTACTTCAACTGCTTAGGGTCCCCGACCTCTATTAGATGCAAGCTTGTCTAATTGTCATCATTATTAGTATGTCTTGTTTTATTTCTCTACAATAAATGATTTTAATGCATCAAAACAAAATCGGGAATGGTGCTTTTAAATACTTGTCTGTCCATATATGAGTCAATCGGCAGTCCTTTCTGACCTGTGGAGAATAACTCTCTTCCTCTCCATTAGAATTTGCCTCCAGAATGCAGAAAAAGTTCAACTTTGATGGTGGATTAAGACACTGTGTGCCAGGATGTTGGATACACAAAGAGCAGGTTGTGCTACTAGGTCGAGCTGTTATTATACACTTTGAAGTTTATACAAGTTAGAAAATGTTTTAGTTATATAGTTATGTAGGATATACCTCTCTTTTTTGGCATTTTTATTATTGTACAAGATGTAAATGCATACACATGCACCTGCTGACACATTAATCCAAAGCGGTTCAGAAAGATTGAATCAAATGTTCCAGTTGTAGGATGTTAGTGTCAGTATGACAAATGTTTAATCCTGTACAACAAAATCTTAAAAATAGCATAATTATTTAATTGAAGTAATTAGGAAAAAGAAAATAGTGGCTAGCTTTAAACCTAATTTATGCTTCCCTTATGTACATCAATTATTATGTCGGTTACAAACGTCATCAAATGTTGTAACATGTTAATATGTTCCAAAATCCAACACCTCCCCTTGTCTAATGCTGACATATGTAAATAAGTTGGCTGTGGTAGAAATGTATATTAGATGTCTACTTAATATCAAACGTCTACCTCAGACATATTAATGATTCGTGTACAATCGATGGGCCCATTTTCCTGAATGAAGCAGGGCTGTACTTATTTTCTCTAAACTTTCTATCCTTCACGGTTCACATGAGACTGCTGGAATGATTCATACTGCTGCAGTATGGTGCTGTTCTTCAGATCCACCCTTCCCTCTGCTAATGTCTCCGTTGCTTAATCTGTGCCTCTGAGTACAAAGGTGACATTATTTCCCATGTGAATAGAAAACAACCTTGAAAATAAAGTCCCTCCCATTCAGGATGTTTCAGTAGTTCACCTTGATCAGAGGACTCTTACTTTGCAAGAATGTAAACATGATTATGCACTATAGGATGCATATGTACGTTCTTCCCAACTTTTTTATGTCTTGCCCACATGTCCCTGATGGCTTAGATTTGAGAAAGAACTGGGTAAGACAGACAAATGAAGGCTCGTGACCTTAAATATTAATGCTCAGTATGTCCAGGCCTCTCATTTTAACTCCTCCTTCCATCCCAGATTTGTTCTTTTCTGTCTTTTTTACAATTACACAATTCCAAAGTATTTCAGTGCCTTTGAAGGGGAAAAATAGTCAATGTGGTATATAAAATCAATGACTGCTTTATAGGGACAAAATCCAGTCTCTAGATGGTACCTTAGGGGGTGTCCTAACACTTATGCAAGTGTCCTGCTGGGTAACTCTATTTTCTGTGATCCAAGACAGAAAGCTTTTTCTTTTGTGGATACAGTAGGACCCACCTCACCAGCCCTTCTAAGGGGATGATTTTTATATATTTCTAAAAACATAGAGTCACACAATGCATTCCTAGCATCCCTGGAGTGATTTAGTGCAGTGGTGATAAGGCACATTTTCTTACTCTACTTAGCTTGTCAGAAAAGGGACATCCACAGCCGTAGCAGGTCAAAATCTAAAAACAGTAAATTTATTTTTATTTACATCTGAGCTAGTGCCGGGTCACAGCACAAACATGAGTCACTGGTTCATTGAGATTAGGTTATGTTGCTAGAAGGTAACCAAACTGAAAATATCCCAATTCAAAACTAAGCAAAACTGTTTAAATATAAAGTCACTGTTTACATGCAAAGCTTCCTTTTGTAAGACAGGAAATTCAAATCTATGGTCTTTTACCTTGACATGTTTTGATTACACGGAGGTCATGTGCTGTTGCTGTGAAGTGTCTTGTAGGTTCTGTCTTAGGTTTTCCAGATAGCAGAGGATGATTGCACCCCCTGCTGTCTGGTGTTCTGTGGAGGATGGCATCCAAGGTGTGGCAAGGTATAAGATCCCATCCAAAAACCATCAAGAGGGATGAGGGATCTGATATCTTGTCACAAATGTCAAGGTAAAAAGCCATAGACCTAATTTCTTACAAATTTCTTACAAAAGGGGACCCTTTCAGTATTTAACCAGTAAACGTATGAACCTCACATTGCTGGGTGAAAGTCCTATATTTGATTTGCACCATATCTATTCAAACTCATTAAATCGCATTTATCAAGTGTCTTATAGTGCCATTTTAGTCCTGAGTACTGACAAATTGTGGAATTTAGTCCTAATCTCAAGAGTAAAAACTATTTATCAACTTTCTCAAGTCTAAGAATCACTCCTACTCCTTCAAAAATTTAAGAGACCTCCGGAGGCATCCTAAGTGGTTAGGAGTTGCTTGTTGAGCAGGACTATTCAACTCGTTCCCAGAACGGCCGCAATCCAGCAGGTTTTCAATGTCTCTGCTTTAACTCGTCTGACTCAAACTGAGTCGTTGCACAGAACTTTATAGGCCGTTGGATTAATTTAATTTGAGCCAGGTGAGTTAGAGCAGAAGGCCTGAGACATACGTGTTTCTTTTCTCACAACTTATAAGTGTTTTGCAAAATTTCCCTTTGATAATGTCCTTTCTTTGGTTGACTAACTCTACGAGTAGGAGCATCTCTTCCTTCCAGATTGGTTTTCTTTTCCATGTCGGTATTAGCTATGTGGACTGTGACTGCAGTAGAAATAGAGTAGGTAAATTAACCACACACCAGTGTCAAGTTAGTTGCCTAATTAATGAATTGGAAAGGAATGGCAAATTCATTTGTAGCACATTTAAGCAAAGAGGTAAGTCAAAGTGCTTTACATGAAACACTTAAAGCAAGTTAAAGCAGAAAATGAAAGAATACAATCAGAAAAAGTTGCATTGGAAATAAACTTGTACAATTACTTTTTTAAAAAAAAGGCTAAAAAATTAGGAAACATTTATTTTGATTAATTGCCAATGTATATATTTTGTATAACTTTGTTGATTATAGTCAAAAACATACACTTCCATTGTTCATTTAACAATTCACTGAGATGTCTAAGATATTTCAATGTTCTTAGACAAATGGTTCCTTTTAGCAATTGGTAAATTCAATGGACTTGGAAGTGATGTCATTTAAAAGTCTGTTTACTGTAACCTCTCTCTGAGACTGACGCTTAAAATCCATTCCTACACTTCACTAAAAGTGTGTGAAACACTTGCAATAAGCAACTTTTAAGTGCAGCTTTTCCACCGGGTTCATCTGCAGCACGTTACGGCTGCGCCGCGGCCTCCATTGCTATAGCCGTTTTAGTCAATGGTTTGGTTTGCAGCTGGTGCGCCGCAGCACATATCAGAAGTATCCCAGAAGCGCATTGTTGCAGCTCTGCTAAATTTGTGCACAAGTCTATTTTCGATGCTCCACATACCCAGAATGCATCAATTTCCACAGTTCAGATAGGGGCAGACAGGAAATCAGACACGAGCAGTGTAAAAGCTTCCGGTATTTTTCAAAATAAAAGCACCTATGCAGATATGTGCTGCTAAACCATTAAAACTTTACATCAGGGGGTCTCAGTGTTTTTTGTTTTTTCATCATGGACGAAAAGACATTTATTCTGGAAGTGGAGAATCACAAGATTCTCCAATTCTATTGTTATTTCGTGATCTCATGGATCCTGCTAGATAGACTGCACTCGCAGGCTCTCCACACCTGACACACTGGATTGGATGGACGAAATCACTAGGCCAGGGATTGTGTTGTTCTTACTCTCAAATGTAAGTCGCTTTGGATAAAAGCATCTGCTAAATGACTGTAGAATCTCCAACTCCAGTACTTTTAAACTGTCCTGCAGGTTTTAAATGTTTCCCTGCTGCAACACAAGCAATGGCCACGATCAGGCTCATGCAGAACTTTTTATTTGAGGGAGATGTGTTTTTATACTGAAACATCTAATACCTCCAGGGCAGTAGCTCTCAAAGATCGGAGTTGGAGATCCCTGAACTAAGTTGTTACAAATTTGTTTCTGTAGGACGAGATAGGAATTGAAAAGGATTGTCAGGACTTAAGAAAAGGAAAACATGAGCATCCAGCTAGCAGACATTTATATATATATATATATATAGTTCCTTTTTTATGCTGTCATATCTGAATTTCATTGTTACCTTCCATTTAATTATCTCCCACAGATTCCTAGTTTTTAAATTGTTTTAAATTATAGTTCAGTGCAATAAGGTCTTGCATTAGGAATAACCTTTGTGGGTTAGCATACCAAGGCTAGCTAACGTATCATTCTTACAAGTAATTGCCAAACAAAGGACATAATGAGATAGTTTAATGTAGAAAAGATAAGGAATTTTCATACTTAACCGAGGTAGTGGAATAGCAAAAAACTGACAAAATGGGTAACCGCTCATTTGCATTACCCACTGAATTGATGGCGTTGTGTGACCACTAGACTTCTGCCTGACGTGTAGCCTTTCTTTTTTAGTGAGGGCATTTTAAACTCATTCAAATAATCTTCCTTCAGTAGCAGCTAAAAATGTTCAGTCATACATCCATAATTAAACAAAAAACAACCTCATTGTGTGCTTTAAGCTTAACCCACCTCTACATCTGTCACTTTCTCCTTTCCTTCCTCCTTCTATCTGTCCCACCATCCACATAGTGGTCTTTGATCACGAGAAGCAACCAAATCTATGAGCCACAGAGAACAGGCAGCATATAAGCAGCGTAAGAGCTCCTTTAGGTTTGATGTTTTGCCAGTAAAAAGGACAGTGTTTGAACGAAATGGGATTAGTTTTAATCTAAGTCCAAAATTCCCACAACTATTTATTTGCAAAGACAACAACCGACCAATGTGCACAATATCATATAAGCTATTTTGTATTTTACAAGGTACATGCTATAAAAATAGCTAAAGGTTAGAGAGTGTTATTTTTTTAGTGAAATTGCATAATTTTACATATATAAGTGAATTATTTAAGAGTTTCCCTCTTCAAGGCAAGGTATTTAAGACATTCTGGTGCTGGTCCATTGAGGATTTTCAATTGCTATTAGTCTGACCACTCCTTTGAAACCACTTTTCCTTGGGAGACCGTAGGGACTGATGCTCCAGACAACACAGCCCTTAGGTTAATGTAAGTATTCAAACCCCTCCTACCGTGGTAAAATAGTGATTCATGTATATGATCTCAGGGGAAGATAGATTTAGTGACTCTGGCATGTGTTTAGGACAACTCCCTGGTGAGCTGTTCTACTGGAAACGTGCTGTACCCAAGACATGCTGGAAGGACTCCCCTCAGCTGGTCTGGTAACACCTTAGAATCCCTCTGGATGACCTGAAAGAATTAGCCAGGAAAAGGCTTCTCCTTAAGCTGCTTCCCCTACAATTCAACCTCAGATATGTGGTAGAGCAAGGGTCCCCAACCCTGGACATCTTGGGTTAGTGTCCTGCAAGTTTTAAGATGTTTCCATGATTCACCTGATACACCTGATTCAAATAAAAAAGTTATCCAACAGCTTGTTGTCAAGTTCTGCAGAAGCCTCTTAATAACATGTTGACTTGAAAGGTGTGTTGCAGCAGAGAAACGTCTATGACCAACAGGACAGTGGCTTTGGAAGTCTGAAGTTGGAAATCTTTGTGGTATGGATGAATTGTTATAAATCTTAACACATCAACCATGAATGAGTATGCATATAATATTTTTTTTCCTCTACTTCCTTAAAAAATATACACTTTGAGAGGCTGAGTTCAGCCAGGTAATTTGTATTCCTCTAAACTAAGCTAAACTCAGATTAATTCCTAACCTGGACAGATAATTGAATGGTGCTTTGGAGTAATTTCTTCAAACTGCAGCTTCTTCATTTTCTAAGCCAGACAGTGCTGAAATTGTAACATCTGCTTCACAGACAGCTGATTTTATGCTCTGGTGGATACAAGAAGGGAAATAAAAGTCAGCTGTGAGTCTGAGTTTGCCTGATGTGCTGGATGGTTGTTTGGGAGACGCTGACCTCTGTGCAGCCAATGGCCCATAGAAGCTTTAATTTCAGAGATACAAAGAATGCTAGAAAACCGAGAGCCACATATTCGTTGTGCTGATAAACTTTCCCAAATTCGTCTGATCCCCACTTTATTATCCTTTGTCTGCCTCCTCCGACTCCTTCATTCTTTCTGAAGAGAGTGCATAAGCCCAGAGAGGATGGAGTGATGGAGTTGAATTAATCCGAAGAATTATGTTTTTTTAAACAATTTTCTTCATCCTGCTCCTTACTTTTATATTTCAGACATCTTTCCAGTTACTATTTCTCCTCAGGCAATTCACTGGGGACAGAAAAAGGCTTTCTGTAATATTTTAACCTTGAAGCAAAACATAGTGAAATTAGAAACTTGTCTCACACATACAGCAGCACAGTACGGCCGACTCTACTGTTTCAATTCTCTACCACTATCTTGTGGTGGTTCGTATTGGAAATGCAATACCTGCCTATATTGGTGGCCAGAGAAAAGCAGATTTTGTGAAGTTGTATTGTTCACAGGACTTTAGCTCTACAAATCTATCTGTATGAAAAACTAGAATCCATTATTATTGGTGGCATTTCTTTTATAATAATCAGTAAGAATGTCAAGCCTGACTTTTGCCATATACAATTTGATATACTATAGAAGGGAAAATTATGCTGTTATTACTAGATTGTCTTTAAGTTTGCTTGAACCAGGTAAGGAACCAAGGTTCATGGATGCCACTGGGAACCATAATCCCAGTGGGAGGCTTAATGTGTGCAGGACCTTAAAGTTTTTCTACATGCTACTGCAGACTGATATTGTGTTTCCTGTATAACGTTACTTTTGTCAACTCATGTCCGTTGAGGTAAGTTTCTACAAAAAGAGAAGAAAAAACTTTTCTGTATCACTAGAAATGCTCAAGATATATGCAGGAAAAATGTGCAGAAATGCAGTATAGTAGATTCAAACACAAAGTTAGACAGTATTCTAGACCACAGCAAGATCTCTTGCAAAACTTTGTCATCTCAGACAATAAAGAAACATCATGATTGATGAACATAAAGAAAATATCACAGCACTTCACAGCAGAGACTTCATAAACATTTAGGCTTTATTGTCTTACTAAAAGTTCAGCTGAGGACATGAGGACATGACAAAAGGCATCCAGTTTATCAGTAATCTTTGCTAGTGATGGCTGGTACAAAGCTCAGTATTGTAGTTTAGATTTTTTAAAGAATCCTGTGAGAGGCTTCTTGTGTTTTTCATAAATTGTTAAAAAATATTTAAGGTAATTGTTTTTAATTCTGCATACAAGCCAGAAAACATTAAAGACATGTTTCCTTTAAGCAGCTGAATTATACCTGATTCGTAGTCATGCTTTTTTAGAGAAACAAATAGAAATAGTCTAAACAATAATGAATATACAGAAGCAAGAATTGACAAAAAATGAGCAAGAATTCAGAGAATACTGGTGACGATTCAAATAAAAATAGACCTTAAGGCTAAAATTAGCATGCACTGCATGTCCTAAAAGGCACGTTGTGCATACATGTGTTTAAATAATTTTTGTACACATCATATCTCTTTTTGAGGCATGGCATTTTGTATCTAGATTATTTTTGTGAAACTGTTCTGTGAAAAAAAAGATCTAGTGAATAATTTCCCCAGCAAAATGATAGCAATCTGCTTCTGACATGATGTAAAGTTTAGGTTAGTAAAGGTTTTCTCTGTAGATCCAACTTTATAGACATAACAGGCTGTATTTTCAATGAATTATTTCTACTTTCCATTAATAGCTTGGATGATCAAGTCTTCCAAGAATTCTGGGTGGAAATATTTCGGTTTTCTCACAAAACTGGGGCTGATGTTTGAGTTCAAGATTAAAGGTTAAAAGACAAACTGTATGCACTCAGGCTTCGCTGTATCTGTAATTCAGCTCATGCTTGTTAACGTCAGTGAGATTTAATGGTAATGAATAGGTTAAGTGCTGCTGCAGTTGTGATCTCCATCAGTGCCCTTTCACTTAGAATGGAGTCTGAATTTAAACACTGAACATACTGCCACCAAAGGGATTTAATGAGGACCTTCTCTAATAATTATGCTGTTAGGAAACCTTTGGCTTCGCTCTGAGATCTTCTAATTGAACTGTAGCTCCTCTGTCAATGGGCTTTACATTAAATCAAAAAAGCTGATATTAAAACTAAAATTCCAGTGTTTTTTTAGGATGCACAAACATGGACATTTAATGTGAGAACATGTAAACCTTTTGGCTGTGAGGTGACAATGCTAACCACCACCCCACTGTGCAGCCCTGTCTTTATTATCATAAAATTTATTAAATATTCTTTACTGAAATAACCACAATAGAAGAACTTTTCCCCATTTGGCAGAGTGAAGCTGCAATTTATTGTTCAAACGGTAAGGAACAGTTCAGACATTGGCCCCTTTTCCATCGCAGGAACTTGGCTAATTTCCACGGACATTACCTGAGTAAAAAGCACCTAGTAGAGGGGTAGGACTTTTCTGACTTTGAGTTGGCAACTAGCTGACAAGTTGGCTAGCTTTCCATTAGTGTCGTGTAGATCGATACTAAAATATTGTTACCTTTTGATTCTATTTTATGTTCTATAATCGATTTTCATGTTAAAATACTGATATATTTTAGTAATTTGGAGTGAATGTGCAGTTTATCATTAATAGGACAGCAGTGGAATGTGACTATACTGTCACAATATTGTCTAAATTATAGCTAGTCTGTAGGAACTACTTTTTCCTCTGCCTGCCATAGTCATGTAAAATAAGCTCATTTGCTCACGAAGTCTGAAGATCAGTCACATTTGGAGCTAATCAGCTCCACAAACAGCAAATCATGCTGTGTGATGTTTGTAAGAAGACCAAAAACCTCCTTAAACATCTGAGAATTAATCATTACTCAAAGATGAAGCAATCTGAAGAGGAGAGAAGAGAGGCACAGGTGCTGCTAGGGCGAGACAGACATCACTGCAACAGTGTTAGGCACTATCTAGGTGTAAAGAGGGACAAAATGTGGAGCAGTTTGATATGTAGCACCCAATTCTGGGAACATGATTAGTCAGACTACTTGGTTGAGATTTTTGTGCTGATGTTCAAACAGGAGTTCAAACAGGTGTGTTTTAGTTTTTAGTGATATGTGTCCCTGAAATCACCTCACATCCATTTGACAGGCCTAGATTTGGTCATGTAAGGGTAGCTGCAGAGTACGTTGGCTGGGTGTCATTAAAATTTTTATTCTATATACTACATATTATTTATACTTCGTTAATCGCTGGTGTTACGTTCTAAAAATAACCTGCAATAGGCAAAATCTGCACAGTAGTCAGCTTTATTTTTTACAATTATTAGAGCTGTTTTAAGGCTGTAAAAACCCTCACTACACACTTATTACACTTTTCTCAGACAGGCATTAACATTTTCACATTTTTCTCTTTTGTTTAAACACCCTCAAAGCATTTTAGAGTAACACTGCTAGCAATCAAAAATTGATGTAAATTTGGCAAACTGAATGCATTCTGTACTGTACAGGAGACACGGCACAGAGATTATTTGACAATGGCCTACAGCCAATCAGGATGCAGAACACAATGTGCTGTAAAAATAAGCATGCAAAATTGCACAAAAAAACAAAACAAAACAAAAAAAAAAATCAGCAAAACTGCCAGGCTGCGAAAGATGAACCACGTTATAGTGAGAGACCACTGTGTGTATATATATATATACTTTCCATGCACATTTACGTCCTGTTTACATGATGTTTCCTTTACACAACAGTGTAATGAAAACTTTCTCCCTGCAGGAGAAAATGCAAATGGGACCAAGAAACTATGTAGAGCGCATGCCAGGCCTCTAGTGGGCAGTGAAACTTTGCAATGACACATCCTGGTGTGTTCCACCTCCTCATAAGACTGGAGAACACAGCAAGGGAAGCACTGCGTGCCAACCTCCATGCTCGTCAACATCGCCATTCTTAAAAATGTCCCACCAGCGACTTTTCCTCCCAGGTTTTCCAGAGGCGTCTTTTAGTAACACTCTGCTTGTACAGAGGTGCACTGATTACCTGGGACATGTCACCCCCGTGTCTTCGCTGATGACATAAATGCCAGAAACATGTTTTGCTTCAACAGACCAAATAAATTTAAAAGAAGCAGCAGCACAAACATGACACAGAGGTCTGCCACTGTTGTGCAAGCATCTCACGCTGCCCACTGTTCAGGGGGCTCACATCAAGAAGAGGTTAAACCCACACATAACGCAGGCTGCTACAAAGCTACAACACACACTGTCACTGTAATCTAATCTGTCTAAATGCTGTTGCATCAACATCCCAGAGGTGTATGCCAATGCATTTATTTGTGCTGGGCAAATAAAGTTATTCCAAATCTGAAAGGAAAGACAAATTCCCATGTGTCCCAAACAACAACCGAGTCGAGCATGAAGAAGAAAAAAAAAGGGAATCTGGCTCTGGGAACAACACATTCATCACACAACGCTGCCACTTTAGAGCTAAACACACACGGCGTGCTGGACTCGTTAACCTTTGGACGGGTATCTGTACATGTGTGTTTGTCAGCTGTCCTGTGGTGACAGATGAATCTGAGGATGATGGAGTGGGCCTGTCTCTATCGAAATTCCTCTGCTAAATGAACGCTATGATACACACCAGCACAAAGCCTAGCAAACACACTCATACTCACAGCTGGACAACACATCACAGAGCAAATCTCTCTTTTGCATTTGTCTCTGAATGCATCTGTGTTTGCAACACAATGTATAATTTATTCATGTAGAATATTTAGCAGAACATCACAAAATGCTCAACGGGGAAGCATAAAACGTGAAGAATGTAATTAACCAGCAGATAAGGAACAAGAAATGAAACTACAAATCAAAAATCGAGTCTAAAAGCATTTGAGTGTGTTATGTGGGTGGCTGCATGCTGCATGATAGCAGATTTGCACGTCCCATTGTGAATCTTTTTTCTCCTCCTTTTTTCTCTTTGAATAATGTTCATAATCAACACAAAACAAATCACCGGAGGCTGAAAGAAAATGGATTCAGCAGTACCTGGCAACCAGCCCAAGGTGATTTAGTAACTGAATACGATCTCCGTATGTTTGTCTTGAATGTGGTGTGTCCAGTTGCAAAGCTAAATAATGTCAGACAGAGTGCATCAGTAGAGAGTTCTTCGAGTTTCTCCAAATGGTATGAGTCCCGAGATTTCTTTGTTTGTGGTTGATTGTAGCCGAAAATCCACTGACCTTGTCTCTGGGAAAAACCAGGCAAGAAAGTGACTGAGTAATTCGCTCCTCTCTTTTAGCAACTTCTGTGTGGGTGGCCTTTAACACAGCAATTAACCCCTGAGACTCCCATTGGAGGCACTGAATAGCCAGTAGCAAACACTGTGCTTAGGCTGCTGTCAGGTAGGAATGTATGCAGCCATGAATTAAATGAAGGATGCAGCTGAAAGAGAGCATCGAATCTGAAAAGATGTTTGATGCTGCATGTCTGTGTCAAATTTTAGTGCATTTTATTCATGATTAAAAGGATTTTTATACTTGTTAAGGGTCCTACGGACATGTATAAAGAACTTGCTGAAGGAGTTGGCTGGCTCATAAAAGCAGCAGTTGAAAATTCATCACACATTCTGTCTTAATCTGTAAATCGTTCTGATCTGCTGGTATGGAGGGATAATTTATTTAACATAAGTTCTGGGCTCTGCAGCCAGCCTTCACTTCATACAGCTGTGCTGCTCAGTTGTTTCCTATATGATTTGATATGAACTAAGGAATCCAAAAAGCATTTTCTTTATCAAGGCATTCAAAGTTAATTTAGAGTGGAAACCTTCAATATGCATGCTAAAATTAGCCAAATTTTGAGGTTACAGTCTTTCATCCTCTTGCACCATCCTTCAGTCATGCAGCTGCATTTAACTCACTTTCCGTTTTTTGTTACAGCTTCCCTTTGAGGTATAACTGAGGAATAAATGAAAAATATACATTGTCTTCATATTCAACTTAGATTAGCTGGGTGGCTAAGTGAAAAAAACAAAAACAAACAAACAAAAAAAAATAAAAACATCTTGCATATCTAGTTACCAATACAAGTTTCCAACTGTAAAAAATGCAACTTGTTTAAAATGAGAAGATCACATTGTCTGTGTTTGCTTTGACCAGTCTGTTGTCTGTGTGTGTCCAAACTTGAGGTTCGGGGAATGTAAAGTAGGACTCCGAATTTTAGTATCAATCCGATACCAAGTAAATCCAGGGCAAGTATCGCAGATACCGATATGATACCAGCTTTTTTGAAATTTTACAATCATTTAACAATTTTGCCTTTAATTATTGATCATGATCCCAATAAAACACATTACATAGATTTCTGTCAAATAAAACAGTTGGTCTGCTTATGGACATTTAAAGAGAACAATAACCCAGTAAAAATTCATTAGACCAGTT
>JBAFTB010000027.1:14903820-14915557 GCA_037177355.1 Melanotaenia trifasciata | reverse complement strand
ATACATTGTCTTCATATTCAACTTAGATTAGCTGGGTGGCTAAGTGAAAAAAACAAAAACAAACAAACAAAAAAAAAATAAAAACATCTTGCATAAAGTAAAGTTGTAAAGTAGGACTGCGAATTTTAGGATCAATCTGATACCAAGTAAATCCAGGGCAAGTATCGCAGATACCGATATGATACCAGCTTGCTTGAAATTTTACAATCATTTAACAATTTTGCCTTTAATTATTGATCATGATCACAATAAAACACATTAACTTGGTTTCTGTCAAATAAAACAGTTGGTCTGCTTATGGACATTTAAAGAGAACAATAACCCAGTAAAATTCATTAGACCAGTTCAACCCGTGTCTCACATGCTTTATAGTCACATGTGTGGTGTCACATGAAATGTGACTTTCCATCTCCAAGATAAACGCCTCGTCGAGTATAAAGTGAGACCCTCTCTCACGTGACGGCCTGGTGTCTTTGCCACCAGTTTTGATGTAATATTAATGGTTCAGAGTTTAATGTGATCCAAAGTCTGCAAAGAGTCAGATTTTAACTTTTAAAACTCAATGAAATCAACATTTCTATTCACTCTTTATCCTTCTTTCTTTGCCCCCTACTGGTCTGGTCCAGTAACATAATCTAAATTTAGTAATAAACAATTATTCAAAATAAATTAATAAAATAAGAATAAAAATAAATAAATATATACAATTTCTATTATCCAATGGGAGCCATAAAGCTCCCATTAGCAAAACAAATTTCTTCTGTACAACACTGCAGCCAGATCATCATTCTGCTTCTATGATGCTGGACAGGACAAGTTCAAAAAGAAAGAAAGAAAAAAAAAAAACAACAACAAAAAGATGGCAACCAATTGCTTAATTTAAAGGCCAAATTACCTGTGGAGGAGGGAAAAAAACAAGCAACTTTAAAGTTACTCTGAACCTATTTCCCACATCTGTGATTTCTATCTGACCAACATTTAATTTAATTTAGGTTTAATTATCTGCTTTTTTTAATGTGGTAAACAATGCTGATGTTCTCCTCCCAGCCCATGATGATAATAGCTATGATCCTCCATTTTCCAAATGTTTGCCCTTAAACACCTCACAAAACTGTATCCATAACAAATTATTGATTCATTATTTTCTTGTTTTTCTTTTTTATGGCAGCTTTTAGTGTAGAAGCTGTTGCACAAATGGTCAGTAAACGTAATTTTTTTCAGCAAAGGGATTAGATACCAGTCAAACCCCCTTTTTAGTAGTAGTGGTCAACACTTGAGCATAGTAAAGATACTGAAATGCCAAAGTTGTGTTATTTAACGCTTCTTCAGGGCCAGGCAGCAGAATATTCTCCCAAATAATTATCACACAGGAAAATGCATTACAGGGATTCAGTGTGAGAAGTAATTAAGCTTTAATTGGTAACATAAAGCTAATCACTTACCCCTGTTCCATCTCACCACTCTTTGTACTCCGATAAAAAGCCGTTGTCATTTCTCAATAAAACATAACTGACATTTATAGATGATGTCTAAATAAAAAATCATTACTAAAACGTAGGAATTGGATTCAAGCTTTGAAAAAGACTTTACTTCACATGCTGCCAAAAGTGACTCTGACAACAGCCGTCAGCCCTTTGGCAGTTCTGTTGTTAGAGTGTCAAAGCTAAAGACCACAAACCAACACTGGACGTGTCAGCGTCACAGGTAAGGACCACTTATGTTTCTCCAAGAAGAGCAGAAAGACGGCATCATTACACAAAGAAGATGAAAGTGTGATGTTGGATGTAATTAATTTAGGAACAAGATATTGATGCATTGCGTGCCACAGGAAGCACTTTTGACATTATAAGGTTAGAGGTTAAAAATCAATCCAAAATCAATGCAAAGTCCTCAAGGGTATGCCTTGAAAAACATGCAAGCGTATGCAGAACATGTGGCTAATTAACTTTGCTGCCAGTGATGGAATATAGAACAAGTAGGGGAAATAAACAGGTGATGCAGGTTTAAAACCCAGGATCAAAGTTGGGCAAAGTTTATCAGTAAATAGAAACAATAGAACAGTAACAAAACATTTAACACATTTCAGCCAAATATATTTATTATATTTCCTTTATTTCCAGTAAATTAAGTCATTTTAAGAGAACATGTTAATAGGATAAATGGGGTATGTTGAGGTATTAGCATAAATTGTAGTTATCAGGAAGATTTTTAGAAAACATGGTATGTCTTATCATTTCTATGCTGATGACTGTCAAATTTACATGCCAATGGCCAAACACAACCACTGCCCACTGACCTCCCTACTTGACTGTCTCAGTGAAGTCAAGGCTTGATTAGCCCAATTTTTTTTAAAACTGAACAAAAGAAAAACCAAGATTATGCTGTTTGAAAATACCCTCTTTGACTTGGGACACCTTTCAAACTTATGTGCTTCACAGAGTCACCAGCCTTGGTGTCACCATGGACAGCAATTTTAAACTTAACAAACAGGTCAGTGCTGTTTTAAAATTGAGTTTTTAGCACCTTTGTCTTTAATCAAAAGGGAAAACTTTTTTTATCTTTTAATCTTTTGAACAGGTTGTGCACACTTTTATTTCTTCTCGTTTGGACTACTGCAACGCTCTTTACTCAGTCATTGGCAAGAACGCACTTTTCCATTTGTAGTTAGTCCAGACCTCCACAGCATGATTGTAAAATAGAGCCAGAAAATGTGAACATGTCATCCCTATTTAAGCTTTTTTGTATTGGCTGCCTCTGTGTTTTAGAATTTGAAGATGAACCAGTTTTCTTCTTCTTTTTTTTTTTGTGCCTCATCTTCTCCTTTAGTAATTCTTGGTGCAGCGCCACCTCTGGTGGAGAATAGAAGACGTTATGTAAAACGTATTGCTGTCAGTTTTGGTCTGGTTGATTATTCCATCTCCCAATTGAACCAAGACCCCAAATGGACCAAGTTTAGAGGACTACCATGGTGGGAATGCACTCTAAAGTATCAATATTCTGAAACTGATTAATACCAACACCGTTTGTATTGACATGACTGATCAAGCCAATTTTTTTTTATTTTTAGTCCTCTTATTTTTTTCTTTTTTGTTAGCTATATAGTTATTTGCAACTATTTACTTATTATCCTCATAAAACCAAATATTTTAGCATCTTTATATTTTTTTTTCTAAGCATGCCTACTTCTATATGACTTCCAGGGTCCTTGTGTTTCCTGTTACTTTTTGACCAGTGCAAAAAGTAAATTCATATTAGCATGTTTGGCCACCATCTTTATGAAGCAAATCCAACAAATTATATCTTCAAAGTTATTTGGCATTTGGGTAACAACCAGAAAGGTGATGTAGTGTTAATTTAGCTGAAGATCAGAAGTTCTGCAGCTTAAGACAGTTCAGACTATTAAGCTGCATCTGAGGAAGGGGCCAAAACGGAGGGAAATATTGATGGAAATATGACAGGTGAATAGAGGCAATTACAGCAATCAGTTAGCCAAAATTATGGCAATTATGTTTAAACAAAAGCTGTATGAAGCATAAACAACCCAAGGACAGGTTAACTGTGGGAACAAGTCTACTAGAAAGAATCCAACAAAAGCTCTGTAAAAATGCCTGAAATGAACAAATTCAGTATGTTCTGTACACTGCAAAGGAATAATCACCATTCACCAAACTCAGTCACATTAAAAAAATAAAAAAAATAAAATAAAAGTCATGATCATGCTTTGGCCACAGCATTCATTCAGTTAGTTGCATTTCAACCACTTTCTGAGAAAGAAGACCAGAGAAGAACTTGAGACTTTTCACATCTGTCCATGGTACCAGTTATCTTAAAGGCGACATATTGTGTTTTTCTTCAAAAATCGGCACAATTTCCTCCCGTCTTAATTAAAATCTGTGATGTGCTTTGGTTAAAATGAAACACAATTACAGTAAAACAGCTCCTTTTCTGTTTATAGCAGCCAGTTCTGGAAGATGGTGCTTTGTGCTTCCATGCAACCATAAGCTTGGATACAAATCACACTAAATTACCCTTAAAGCACATTATTACTGTGTAAGGAAACAAACAATGCCAAGCCTCAGAGTTCACACTAGCAAACATAACAAATGGGATAAATTATCAACTGGTACCACCAAATACTTACCAAATACTACCATATATATATACTTATTTGTACTAAAACAAATGGAAAAATCAAGTGTTTTGTCATTCATTGGGATTTATGCTGCTGATTTACTGATTTGATCAACTTCAGAAGAAATTAAGCTATACGTGGCCCCTGAACTAAAGAAAGTTTAACACCACTGTTCTTCTAGAAGGCGCTAGTAGAAAACCAGACTGCAGCTCTGCAACAGCCACATACTAGAAACCACAGTGAGACATAACAACATAATTTTCCTCCATTTTCCTTCCTCAGTGAGATTTTTATGCACAGTTCTGCAGCTTACCACCAGGTGGCACTGTTAACTTGCATCAACCCCACCACCCCAGTCTTGAAAATTCCTCCCTCTTCTGCCTCTCTGCCTGCATTCCCTTTATGCGTCCCTTTCTTCCTTTTCTCTCCCTTTCATTCTGTCCTTCTTCTTTGCTCTAAAACAAAGTAATTGCCTGCAGCACAGTTCAGAGTCAACCCCTCCATGTGACGCAGATCAGGCTCCAGCCAGTCAATCAGTATGCTTCACCACAACAGTGAATATCTCATGCGGTTCAAGGTGTCACTGAAACCTGTTGCTGACATAAGCATATGAGGCTGCCTGTGTCAAATATGTGTGTAGTTTTTTGTTTATTCGTAATTAAATGAAGTTTATTTAATCACATTCATGCATAGCAATGTGTGCATGTGTCTTATGCACATAAAATTACTGACATATATCTCCTCCCAGTATTCATCTGTCACTCAGACATCTATAATTCAAAAGCAGCTGGTCAGAGGTCTTGATGTGGTCTGCCTGCAAAGAGAGCTGAATTTTTATTGTTATTGATTGATTTTCAGCTAATTTGTTTTGTGTGTGCGTGTTCTGTCCATATTTACGAGCACATGTGCAATCCGTAGTTGTGCAGTTTGTATATCGCCTCTGCACGCATGTATTTAACACAGCTGTGCATGTGCTTGAAGCATGCCCGCATTGCACGCTTGTGACTAGCATCGAACCTCTGAGAGCTTTCTGCTCTCCTGATTTTTCTAACAAGTGCAGGTTTGACTAAAGTGCAACAAAAAATGTTATTGCTCTGCAATTTGATCTCTTTTTGCTGACAGGGAGGAAGCGAGGCAGAGAGAGGCAGAGACAGAAAAAAGGAAAAGGTGCAAGGCGAGAGTTAAGTTAGTTAAGCCATTTGTTCAAGCAGCGCTGCAGAGAAGAAGAATCTTTTTCAAGGTAAGACCCGGCCAGGATGAGGGCGAGGTCATCTGAGCATCCTTAAAGGAGCGTTTCAGTGGATGCTGCACACGGCTGTACTCCAGGTAAGTTTGGATTTCTCGTTGACATTTCCTGAATGACACAAATCAAGGGAGATGGAAATATAAGCTCCCAGTTTGCTCTTCAATCACAAATTAACTGGGAGCACCTGCTGGAAAAATGCTGACATAATATAAAATGTCAATAAAGGAGCAGAGGAGTAGGCAGGGTTTTCGCAAAAAGAGGCAAAAACCGCCTCTGTCATATTCGGTTCTATATACAAATAACTTGTGCAACAGATCTTTAGCTTTTTATGAACAAATCACAGGATGAGCACAGTTTAAAAAGAGAAAAAACAAACTAATACAAAAATTGCAAATATTTACCTTTTGATTTCATTTATTCTTGAGATATTCCATGTTTAGTCTTGCTAAGTTCATCAATTTGTTACTATACATGTACTTTTGCATTTCAACCCTGCAACGCATAAAGGAAAGATAAAAAAAAAAGATATTAAGAAAACAATATAAGATTAGTTTAAAAAAATTCAAACGCATGATGACAGCAACTCACTGTATTTGAGTTTTTAACAAGGCGATGCTTGGTTAAATATTAGAAATTAGAAGAAAGTGTTATTGACTTAACTGTCTTGGAATAGCCTGTAGTGCAGGCCTGATATGCAAAAATGACATGAAATTAAGACAAAATATGATTTAAATTATTCTATCTGCAATTAAATAGAAGTAAATGTAAGAATCAGTGCATTTTTTCTAGCTTATATTTTCAATACTGTTAGACCTTAGTTTTGTTTTGGGATTTTAAAAAAAGACTGCAACCACTCACAATTCAATTCAATTGAATTCAGTTTTCTTAGCAGATGTTGTAGAAAACACTTATAAGCATGTTTACACCTAGGTACATGCAGAGGGCAGTAGCATTTATGTAGATAAATTTATTACTGCTAAATGGAATTGAATTTCCCTTTGGGATTAATAAAGTATTTTTCATTTCATTCATTCATTTCATTTTCATTCATGGGTTATGAGACATTATTAATAGCTGATACCATGTTTTATCTGGCCTTACATGACCACAGTTTTATATCAAGGAGATTATTGACTTCAAGTATTATTATAACTTATTTCTTTTATTTTTTATTGTATATTTCTGTTTATTTCCCTTGGAGAAACATTACTATTTTTGCATTTGAGAAAAGTGCAACAAATACATTTTATTCATTCAGGTTTATTCATCTTATCTAAAACATACTGTGACCACATTTGTATGAACACAATATAAGATTTAACTGAGTTATCAAAGAGGTAGTGGACCCAAAAATGTGTTTTTGAGCTGTAAACAAAACAGTATTAATTGATGAAAACCCCCTATACTGTTGATAAAATTTGTATTTTTAAAAAGGATTTAAAATGGCTCATAACGCACCTACAGGGTAAAACCAGGTTTTGTTTGTCGTGATGTAGAACCGTACAGGTGCTTCTCTGTGTCACAGAAAACTTTAAAAACCTCACAGCCCCTCCCTCCAGATCAAGATAGGCGGATCTTGCAGGCATAGCAAACATAGAATGGTGTAGATCTGCTAGTTACAGACTTCTATTCTTTCACAGAGTTTCTGATGAAATAATCCTGCAAAGGGACGGATTTCTGCTTTTGAGGGGTGTAAAAGTAACACCGGACTATATTCTTTACTTGCTGATCCTCATCTAATGAGAAACAGCAGCTTAAATTGTAGCAGCAGCACTTCCTGCAGCTGCCACAACCTGCCGCGAGTCTCCACAGCTTCCCCGAGCTGCTGGAGCTGCTGACAGGCAGCTAACAGCGCTGACGGCTCAGACTGATACGGTTCAGGACCACCTGTTCTTATGTAGCTGGGGAAATTCAGGAGGGGAAAGTCTTCCAACTCAAAGACGCTCTGTGGCGTAGCTGCTTTGTGAATCTCACTTTTCATCTTGCCAGTGAGCTGAGCTGCTGTCTGTCAATCATTTCTGCCTGCGCATCCCGACCCGCCCACTCTTCGTTTCCTGATCACCCCAACCCTTGCAGATTCTGGCATTTTTCAAATTTGGCAGTGGGTGGAGTTATGAAAAAAAGTAGTGGGTGTAGTTACAAAAAATCTGTATAAATGCCCAAATGCATTAAAAATTTAGCAATTTTTTAAATGATTTTTCATGGCATCTACAGTTCATAAAATCAATGTTTTATAAAAGACATTTAAAACAATGAATTTCAATTTAACAAAACTTTATATACAAAAACAAAAAGAAAACAAAAAGGTAATGAACTTTTTTGTTTATTTTTACTATTTTTGATTCTTAGCTCAAAGTGACAAGCACAAATCACTTCCTGATTCATAGACAGATTTTTCAAAGGGATTGAACAGGCTACATCATACACTCCTGTAATGCTTTCACACAGTTAATATTTAGGTCTTTCAACCAGATTTGTTTAATCTGACATTTCAAGCTGATGTGATTGCATCCAGTATGTTAATACTGTTTGATTGGCTGCATGGTGACTCCAGTACTGCTTGTAAAGTTTAGCATGCCTCACATTTCACACCATGCAGATGTGGCAAAGCAATTCCACAATCCTGCAATCTGTCTTTCAGAGACGGCTGATCCTGATTAATGCGACACATTTGATTTCACCTATTTCCCCCAAATAAATCATGACCATACTGTTTATTGACTGACTGCTTCATTATAGATGCATTTTAGAGTAACATGACGTTGTTGTTTTGGGATCTGGATAAATGCCTACTGATGGAACTGGTTAGATTACTTAAAATCAGTCATTTAGTTTCTAAATGGGATCAGAATCCTGAATGTATTTTGGCCCAAAACCATTCAGTGTTTTGTAAAGTAAAAGCAGGAGTTTGAAGTCAATTATTTGACAGACAGGAAGCCAGCATAAAGATCTGGTAAGATTACCTGCAGAGTACATCGTTACATTAGCCGGATGTCATTAAAATATTCAATATTAAGAATAAAATGGCCATTGTGGGATTTAAATATTAAAAATACAACTGAAAAATATTTAATGGATAATATAATATAATAAATAAATGATTAGTATGTTTAACTGACTTGGTTAAATATATATGTATGAATGAACTTTTTCAGTTATTTTTGCATTTTTAAATGATGTATTTTACAAGTATTTTCAGTCTGAGTCACACAGCATTCTTTATAAAACCCTAAGTGTGACGGTGGAAATGATGGAAAGTTTCAAAGACGAGCTGTGGCATGTTTGGTTAAGTGCATACCATCTACGATACTGCTTGTGTTTTTTTCTTTGCCATTAGCTGAATAAACCTAATTTTAATTGCATCTACTGTCGCCAGGTTTATCGTTTTGATTTGAACTTACAAATTCAGGAACTGTACTTGTCTGAGTACTCTAATGTGCCCCCAAGTGGAATCCTCCAGTAAAAATTATAGTACACCAGCCAGGATGTGCTCACAACGGATCCGGTTGCCTGCACGAACCCAAGTTAAAAAGCAGATCCCTGCAAAACAAAGCAGATCTGGATATAAAGATGTCAAACCTAGCAGCCGTTCACAGTTTAGAGAATATTTAAAGTACTCATTGAAGGAAAATTATGAGCTTCGGCAACCCTTTTTATTTATTTTTTTCCTTCTCTGCTTAACAGAAATACAACTGAACACTAAAGTTAAACTTTCAGGTTCATACAGAAATGTAAATTTAGCAAAATGTGACTCCCCAACTGCTTTCCTTACTAAATAACTAAGTTCAAGTCTGTACTTTTGACTGGTTGAATGTCCTTTATGCACCTTTATGAGAGTTACTACATTCTGTAAATACTCTACCTCTCTCTGAGTATAACCATTTAATATGCATCGCAATAAGTCTTTTCTGTTGGTTTTACATTCAGTTTCCATGCACACCTTCAGCTTGTCGTGTAATTCTGCTGTGACAAACATTGTGGAACAGGTGGCTTGTTATGGCACACATTGCTTTTCCTTTATCATTTGTTAGTCTAAATCAGTGCAGCTCTAAACTCGAATCCTGATGTGCATCCTGAGTAGACTTCATTCTGCATATGAAGTCCTCAAGTGGTAATTTCTCTTTATCTGTTTTTGAGAACATTTCCCTGCTGACAACTGCAGAAATGCTCCCTGGAATTGAGATTCTTCTGGTCGGCAAGTCATGCAATAAAGCAGTAAAAAGAAATAACGAAAATAAAGTAGAGGAAAAGAGAACGATACCTGCGGATAAGAGAAGGTTGTTTGCAGTTCATATACCTCACTGCTGAATGCTCCTTTGACAAAGAAACAGCAAGAGGCCTAATTAACACAGAAAGCAGTAGCACCCTCAACCAAAGGGATTCTGACCTAGAACCTTCACTGGCCTGATAAAATACTGCCAATCCAACTTGAAATCAGCGCTGCTGTGCCTTTACCTGGAATCACATGACTTACTTTGCACTCCCTCCAAATATATAAAATCTACGGCTTTAAAATCAGCCCTAAATTTGCAGTGTAATCAAGCTTATTTATGATAGATGTAGTATATTCACAGCAGTTGCACTTCACAGTCTTCCATTTTAGTGTAATCAAAAGCACTATAATGTCTTTTCATTTTTAATATTTAATTATTTCAAAAGTTTAAAAGACAAGATTCAGATAAATGTAGGCTTGATGCATTACTTTAAACTATTAATTTCTCATAGAGTGGCCAGTCAGGTTGTGTGTTTGTGTATCTGTAAAAAGCATTACAGTGCATTGTCATCATCAAGTACGACGGAGTATTAGGGCCACATTAAAAATGTTTTTCTTCACAGACTTCGAGAATAAAGTGATAATATTAAGAGAAAAGCTTGTAATATTACAACAAAAACTCATAATTTTCATAAGAATAAAGTCGTTATGCTTTAACCAGTTGTTTTAGAAGAGGATTGTTGCCATGGAGCATTTCATGAAGTTTTACTTTCACAAACCAGCAGATGCTTAATCTTTTGGTAAATCAGCACCATATTATCACTTGTATCAGGACTTTGAAAATAATCTGCAAGAAAGCTAATCTATCCCGCAGAAGTAGGCAGACTTGGAGAAAATCACTGCTTTTGTGGACGGGGAAATGGCTGGAACTGGTACAGTTATGACTCTTTTCTTGTATCATTACTTCCTTTTTTATTGTAATATTTCAACTTTATTCTCGTAAAATTATAACTTTATTCTTGTAATATGTCTTTTTTCTCGTAAAACAACGACTTTATTCTTGAAGCCTATGAAAAAATATTTTTCTTTAAGTGGCCCTAATACTCTGTTCTAATCAAGGGAAGCTCTCAACATTTGGATACATTTTAAAATCTTTTGGGCAAGTATTGCAATGAGTTATTAATCATTAACCATAAAATATCTTAACAAATGGGACAAGACAGTATACATCATGGTGTAGGAGCAATCAGTCAAGGTTTTAGAGTCTCTGTACAGAAGATAACATAGAGGTTCAAGGTTTAAGGTTCAAGGAATCTTTATTATCCCATGAGGGCAAGTTGTTGTACAGCCAGCAGTAAAAACAATCAGTCACAAACACACAAACAACACAACATATTTAGAAGCTTTGCATTTTCTCATTAAAAATGTTGGGATTTGTGTTTGTGTCCACGTCTGAACAAAAGGTGGTCGTTAAAGATAATTTTTTTTTGGTCTGGTAGTTTCCTCTTTCCAGATCAATAGCTACATTTACATGGACAAATATTTTGCCTGTCCAAATTAAATCAATCTGATCGGAGATTACAGCTGATATGTTTACAGGGGCACTAAATAAAGTGATCACATCAGTTGTAGATTCAAGAGTCCAGGTCTTTATTGTCATTATGCAAGCATAACGGAAATTTGTGGCATCTCTCAGCTTAGCACACATAAATAAGAAAATAGAAATACAACAGGCACACATAAATAAATTAAAAAATAAAAATATTAAATATATATTCCTAACCCACGATCTGTCCATCATATATTTACATGCTTGACTGATTTAATATGATCGCTACGCTTTGACATGCGGAGTGCCTACTAGTTGGGAAGAAGTGCTTTTATTTTTATTTGTTTATTTATATTTTGAAACTTTTGAACGCAAAAATGCACAGTAATCCTTAGGCCATTCAGTTTATAACAAAACCGTTGTATCCGCCACAGTCACGTTTTGTTATGCTGCCACCATGCGCAGAAACAACATACACCACAAAATGATCATGGCAAATGGTCTGTACTTATATAACGCTTATAATAATAATAATAATACATTTTATTTATAAAGGCGCCTTTCTCACACTCAAGGTCACCGTACAATAAAAACACA
>JBAFTB010000027.1:14880220-14890750 GCA_037177355.1 Melanotaenia trifasciata | reverse complement strand
TTCAAATTGAATGATTCAAATTCAAATATAAAGAATTCAGATTCGCTCCCCAGTGGCACAAAGCTTATCCCATACACACCAGCCCTTCTGTATTTAAATCCTGCTCAGAAAGTCTCATTCAGTGGGAGTGAATTCCCAACCAAACTCTGATGCGGATCAACAAAGTGAACTTCAATCTACATAAAAATGTGGATCTCAGTTCGCTTCAGGTAAACCAAATGCAGTAAGTGGACTACAACACAGGATATTCTGGCTACACAAAACCAAAACGGCTCTGATAAAGAAGTGGTATACCAAAGACTGCTAGGATTTGATGGGACTCCGTGTTAGGCTCTTATGTGGTGGAAATGTAAGTTGTCCTGCACTAACCAATAGATTAGTAACTTTTCTTGTTTGCTGTTTGTCTTGTCTTCTCCCTCAGTAGTTCACAATTCAAAAGGCTCAGTTCGTTTGACTAGGTGCAGTGTGAAAGCAAACTTGGACTGGAAGAATGTTGCAATCCCACCTACACTGAATCCCAAATCATTCCTAAATCTAATGCACTATAAAACCCCGTTTCCACCAAGGGGTCTGGGTCGGGATGGTTTGGTGCTGACATCTGTTCCGTTTCAACAGCCAACTGCGTATAAGCCATATAGTGATACATCAGCTATACAATAGCATTATGTGATAGTGGTGTGACACCTTCCTTGAATTCTAACAAAGAAAAACACGACACAGAAACCCAAAACATCCAGCAGTTTGTGTTCTTTCTTCTTGGCATGTGGCTTTAAACAACAAAAAAAAGTCCATTGTATATTTACACATGGTGCTGTTCCCACTTTATTCTTCTTGCTGAGTTACATGGGAAGTGACAATTTTATTGACGACTCAACAAATTGCAGTGTGTCAAGCTCCACCCTTTAGGATTGATAAGAATGGAACCCCAACAGAAGAAGTCCACAGACGTAGGATGGGTCAAATTACAGCTGCTTTAGAGACACACCATATCCTGGATCATTTTTTAGTCTGGCTTTCGCAGGGCTCACTCCACTGAAACAGCCCTGCTTAGAGTCCCCAATGACATCCTGATGTAGAGTGATGCAGGTCATTGCTCTGTGTTATTGTTACTAGACTTGACCTCAGCTTTTGACACTGTATGTCAATTGTGTCCTGCTGGACAGGCTGAAACACTGGGTTGGGGTTTCATTTTCTGCTCTAAAATGGTTCTCCTCTTATCTCTCTGGGAGATTAGTTTCTGTGGCTGCTGCAAAGTTCAAATCATCTTCTTTATCGCTTGATTATGGTGTTCCACAGGGATCTGTTCTGGGTCTTTTATCGTTTATTTTTTATTTGCTGCCTCTGCAGCACATTATAGGTTCTTCTAAAGATATTTTTACCATTGTTATACTGATGATATTCAGCTATTTATTTCTTTTAAACCTCAGGATGTTTTTAAGATTCAGATCTTGCTTGGGTTGCTGTCAGGAGTTGGATGAATGATAACTTTCTTCTACTTAATGATGCAAAAACTGAGGTCCTTGTTTGTGCCCCTGATAGATTTTTCTCTAAGATAGCTGAGAGTCTTGGCCCACTTGTCTCATTTAGTAACCCCTCGGTTAGGAACCTTGGTGTAACTCTTGACCATGCACTGTCTTTAGATGCTCATATAAAATCACTTGTTCGCTTTTGTTTTTATCATCTCAAAAACATTGCCAAGCTGAGTCCAATTGTTTCATCATGTGAGATGGAAATGATCGTCCATGCCTTCATCTCATCCAGACTTGATTATTGTAATTCCATCTTCACATGCTTAAGCAAAAAATCTATTGACCATCTCCAAGTTGTTCAGAAGCTGCTGCAAGGCTGATAACAAAATCCTCCAAATTCACCCATGTCACTCCATTACTAATCCAGCTGCACTGGCTTCTCATTTATTACAGAGTGCATTTTAAAATTCTGGTTTTAACTTATCGAGCTCTACATGACCAAGCACCTGAATATTTTAAAGACCTTCTACAGCCCTATGTGTCCAGCAGGTCCCTGACATCATGTGATCAAGGTCTGCTGGCTGTTAAGCCAACATGGCCGAAAACTAAAGGCGACAGAGCCTTCACAGCAGTGTCTCCTTCCCTCTCAAACTCCCTTCCTCTCAGCCTGAGATCTGTGGACTCCATGATCTCTTTTAAAAAGCAACTAAAAACACATCTTTTTAAGCTGACCTTTACTTAGTTTTATTTGTTTTTATGTTTTCTGTGTTATTGTGTTATTTTGTGTTCTGTTTTATTGTTAAGCACTTTGTGATTTTCATCTTGAAGGTGCTATATAAATAAACATTTACTTACTTAGGTACTTACTCAAGTTGAATGTTTTGCCATCGTTCTCAGTTTTTCCTGTGGAAATGCAAAAAAAAAAAAAAAAAAATCTCGACCCGCACCTGTGGTGGACACAGGGCTTTAGGTGTGAGTGCACCCTTGGATAACTGCATTTCTGCAGCCTGGACTCATCTGCACACTGGCTTTTGCCAACTTCTGTCCATATGAATTTATTCTGTCTATCTGCAGTTTTGTTTTGTTTTATTTTGTTTGTTTGTTTTTTTTTTTATGAACTTTCTGAAACACACTCAAGAATGCAACAAATTGTATATTTGCTGCCAACAAAATTTTACTTTTGTAAAATGTCATTATAAAATAGATGCCACACAAATTGCGCACATCCAAAATCATCCATCCATCCTGGTTGACAGGGTGACGCTTTGGAACATATTGAAATCTGAAATCTAGAGGAAATGCATCATAGTTTTTTTCATTTTTCATTTTTCTAATGTTTCAGCCTCTAGAAGATCATGATATTAGATCACATTACTCATTATCTGTGTGCAATTATCATTACAACGAAGTGTCTTTCATTAACAATTGCACCTTCAGATCTGTATAGGATTCTATTTGTTTAACAGAACTACAAAACACTAAGCTTTAATACAAGCTAGTCCAGTTCCTACAAATTTTATTCTTTATTTGATGAAAAAATCACAGACCTTTGAAAGCATGATAACTTTGATTCAGAATTTTTTTTTCACTCCAAGATTTTGCTGCTCAGTCTTGCCACTTAATTTTCCTTTTTTAAACAGGTTATATGGTAAAACTTTGTGCATTTTTATTTATTTATTTATTTTTTACATAACAGCTACACCTTCAAGGAATGTGACTCAGTTTACAATGTACATACTTTACATTCCAAAAGGTAACATTTATGTTACTGACATGGAACACGTACATCATATCAGTTCCAGTGCAAAAAGAATTGTTATTTGACATATTTGGCCACATTTTCCCACATGCAGCATCGGTATCTTCTTTTCTGTACCTTAGGTTTATATTTTTGGTTTGCTGGTATTCTTTTCTTAGGTTAAGCCACATTTTCCCTCCAAAATCTGACAGTGGCTGTCAGCTTGTGGCAGACGTTGAAATGACTCAAACTGAAGATGGCAGGGACAGGTAGAAAAATTGGGTCAATGAATGTGGACAACCTTCGACCCCATCCACTCATGCACACTTGTACCGAGGTAACGTCCAGTCAACATCAGCCCCTCCAGACATCCTGAACTTTTTAAGGTGACATCCATCTTAGTGAACAGACTGACAACAACTCCAGATGGCTGGTCCACCTCTGACTCCCAAATGGCCAGAGTTGCTTAAGGGCCTTTTGTGATGATAGAAGGGTTTGCTAAAGTGTCCAGGTCAATAAGTGGCCTTCACCCATAAAACTTACAATACTTTTTGAGTACACTCAGGCCTTCCCAGAAGCCACAGGATTTCCAATTTGCACATGTTCTCCACTCCTATGGTTTCTTTTTTGACAAATGTTTTAAAAATACCTTGATAGCAAGTCTGTAACCCAGTTGTTTCCTCAGTGACTGATGATTGCCTTATCATTCTTCACACTATCCCAGCCTGAAAGGAGCCCTCTATGACAAGCCAAACAATGTGAATCAGGGAAAGGAGCAACCATGCATCATTAGTACACTGTTGCCATCGAACCTGGTGAAATAATGAAGTATAACTTCTTTGTCCCCTGCTATGGCTATATGCTCAAGCAGACGCTCTAAGAATGGATGGTGAGGCTTAGTTCAGAATGGAAAGAGAGCTGGAAGTACAGACCATTTACCATTTGGATCCAGCTCTAAACAATAACAAAAATCTTCTTTGTGTATCTTTGTATTTTCTCATTAATCAAATCATCACTTGAATTTGCTTTAAGGCAGCCTCTCTAAATTGTTTTGCATTGGTGGCAGAAGTTTTTTAACCCACTTCGCTGTCAAAGGCGTTTTGATGATGGCCGTTCCCCAACACAGGCAACCATCGTCCAGACCAGAAATAAGCAAGTCTTTTCATATCGTTTCTGTGTCCTCAAACTGACACCAACCCATGAAACCCCTGCCAGTTCTCTGAATCATAAAATTAGAGTCATCATGTGAGAAATGAGTGAACATGAGAGAGGAATATATGATGACAGCTGCTATCACGCTGTTTCTCCAGGCCCAAATGAGAAAAATACTGTGTTAAGACATGAAGGCTTAAGACAGGAGAAAATCACCAATACAACATGCATCACCCAGAAAACCATGGCAACACACAACTGCTGAGGAAGAAAAAAGTCTATAATGCCACAGAAATAGTCAGTAAGATTGGAATAAAAGCTTTATGCAGTTTTATAGTTATAAAACTGAATTATCTCATTTTATGATGTTAATTGAAAAAAAAAATGTCTGTTCTTTGCAACGATGCATAACTCAATATCAACTTTTCTATTGCTATAAGAACCCAATAACATTTTCTTTCATTACTGACTCTTTCATGCTGGTGTTTTGCAACTCTGTGTCCTATAAATAAATCTAAATAAATCTAATTTACAATAACAAATATTTTTGTACTTGATCTAACTGAAGAAAGTCTATATGGAACATATTTTGAAAGCCATAGCCTTGGTTACTGCTATATTTAGCCTCTATAACCCCTTGGGAAGCCTCCTCTATGTCCCATTCTGTGGCTTCCTGAAACTTTGCCAACTAATGCAAGCTTGCATGTTATTTTCTTTCCTTCCAACATGGTGGAAGATGTAGAAGTCCCTTAAATTAGGTGGTTTGGCTCATTTTGGAATCTAGGTGTAATCTTTCCTTCACATGTTAGCACATTAGAATAGAATAGAATGGAACAGAATAGAATAGAATATCTTTATTGTCATTGTTTAAAGTGCAATATTTAAAAGTGCCATCCAGTGAGATACTTCATATATAAAATTTATATAAAACGTCTAAATTAAAGCAATAAAAGCAACATTAAAACAAACAAACAAAAAAAAAAAAAAAAAAAACAAAGCAGCACAAGCAGAGATCCAGCACTCATACACAGGCATTTATTCTCTTATTGCACTCATGCCTTAGAAAGCATTTTGCACATTATATGTGTTCTTTAGTATTGAGTGTGGTTACTGCAGTTGGATAAAAACTCTTGTGACAGCCTTAGGCCTGTCTGCTTGTTTGCCTGGTATGTAAATGAGACTGTGCCAGTACTTGCAGATGATTGGCCGCTGTTCCTGTGCCTGCGGCTCCACCCTCCTTCTCCAGGATTGGTCACCGTCCGCTCCGTCTCCTATTTGACTGGCCAGTCATGAAGACTCCTAACTATATAAGGTCCTGATCACCTTCCTCCTGGGCAGCTGTGTCAGATTAGAGCACGGTGTGCCAGAGCTGAGAGAGATTACAGCTCAGCTCTCCACTGAAGATTGGACTTTCCTGTCTTAGAGCTTGCATACTGTTGAAATACAGTATCTCTCTCTATATATATATCTCTGTCTTTTGTGTGAGCTTTGTGTGCTGTAGAGTCACGGGTCTGTGTTTGTTTTGTTTTCTTTCTAATTTGCTACCTGCCATTGTGGGCGTTTATCTCCTGTCACAGGATGCTTTCTGTCAGCTGTTATTATTTATTGATTCTGCTTTCAGAGTTGGTGTTATTTAGTAAAACGAACATTTGGATATTTTTATGTTTATTTAGTGAATGATTCCTTTGTTATACATACACATAACTAAATTTGCTTTTATTGTAAGTATCCAGCTCCAATTGTTTGTGTTGCCACTCCTTTTCCCCTAGACTGAGTAGGGGTTGTAACACTGTTTTGAATCTGTGTGTCCTAATTTTTATTGTTCTGCAACGTCTGCCTGACAGCAACAGTTAGAACAGAGTGTCCAGGGTGTGAATTGTCCTTAATGATAGTCTGCGCTTTTTTAAGGCTACAGAACCTGTGCAGTTCTTCTAGTGTTTGGACAGGGCAGCCAACAATCTTTTGAGCCATTTTGATGACCCTCTGAAGCTCTTTCTTCTGAGCTACTGTGCAGCTGCTGTACCACACCCTAATACAATACATTAAGATGCTCTTAATGGAGCACCGATAGAAGGATACCAGCAGTCTCTGTGAAATTTTGTCCTTCCTCAATACCCTCAGGAAATGCAGTCTCTGCTGTACCTTTTTCAGCAGCTCAGAGGTGTTCACGCTCCAGGTGAGGTCCTCCTCAATGTGGACCCCCAGGAAGCGGAAGTCCACCACCCTCTCCACACAGTCCCCACCAAGAAGTCAAAAATGACCTCCTTGGTTGTGGTGGTGTTGAGCAGCAGATTGTTGTTTCCACACAACACAATCACTTCACCTCATCCCTGTAGGCGGTCACATCCACCCTCGAGACGGGTCCCACCACCATGGTATAATCCTCAAATTTGATGATGGTCTTACTGTGGTGGGTGGGAGTGTAGTTGTGGGTGCAGAGGCTGTAGAGCCTGGGGGCTCAGCAAATAGCCCTGTGGGGAGCCGGGGCTGAGGCTGAGGGCTGTGGATATGTGTGGGCCCACTTTCATCTCACTCTCCTCCTACGTGAAGGTGGTGCCGCTGTGGGCCTCAGAGTGGTGTACAGCTGCATCTGGTGGCTTCACCTCAAAACAGGCACAGAAGAGGTTGGCTCCTCTGCCAACGAAGCGTTACCCTCAGCAGCATCGAGGTTAGTTCTGTAGTTTTGAGTTGCTGGACTCCCTGTCACACCTGCCTGCTGTTGTTGCTGTCCAGATGGTTCTCAATCCTTCTCCTGTAGTCCAATTTGGCCTTTCTGATGCCTCTCCACGCTGGCTCAGGCCATGCAGTAGAGAGCCCTGTAGCCAGACCTAAAGGCAGTGTTCCTTTCCCTCAGCAGCTGCTGGACCTCTGTCTGTGTCTGTCCACCATCACAGTGTCAATGCAGTATTTTATGTAATATAAAACATTATCAGTGAACACCGCAAGATCTGGCAGTTCAAAAATGTACCAATTGGTCCTCCTAAAGCAGTCCTGCAGCTTTTGAGAGGCACCATTAGGCCAGGTTTTCACAGTTTTGTGGTGGTAAGAGCAATTTTCCTGAGGGGGCATGCACAGGGATTAAAATCAGGGACAAATAGTCAGACTGGCACAGAAGTGGTAGTGGTCTAGCCCTATAGGTCATCTTGATGTTAGAATAGACCTTGTCCAGTATATTAGCTCCTCTCGTGGCAAACCTAACAAGCTGGTGGAATTTTGGGAGCACTGTCTTTAAGTCTGAATGGTTAAAGTCCCCTGCAATGATGTGCACAGCATCAGGATACATACTCTTCTGCCTGCTAACACTGTCATATTATGGGCTCTACCAGGAGCGCTGCTAGGGATTTTGGGCCCCATAAAAAGAAACTGAAGTGGGCCCCAACCCTGAATATACTGTAATACATAAAATTAGCCATTTTAATGATATTTTGACCATCATACCTATATTTATTAAAAGAAAAACATGACAGGCTACTTGGTAGGGGAAGCACTAAAATACAATGAAGTTCATTTAGATTCAATTATTTGCTGCAAGATGGATACTTTATTTTCTAAAACCCATCTTTCTTTCTTTTTTAAATACTTAAACAATAAATTATCTCAAGATCAATTACTTAAAATACAAAACTTAAATACGAAATAACCTCTTCCATGAAAATAAAATGCATTCATAATTTGTGGCAAAACAAATCAAATATTTCCCCGGAACTACGTCACCTACAGCATTAGCGTTGCTTACCTGCCACCAGCGTCACCTACCTGCAGCCTCCTCCTCTTCCTCTATGTTTAATATCATAGCCTAGAAGCGATTTCTACATCTAAAAAAACAAAACAAAACAAACATACAACAACAACAACAACAACAAAAGAAAACGGTCTGTACAGAGGACACGTACTGTGCCCCTTTCTTCTTTCTTGTTTTTCATTTCTCTTTCTTTCTCTTTATGGCTGTTACTCTGTGGAGATAGGGATTTGGACTAGCCATGTGGGCAATTGTTATGTTTAATTGCAAAAGTGGAGACAGGTATGTTTTAGTTGAAGCAGAACACAGAAAACAATTTCACAATCAAGACCTCTTACACAGCCACTCTATTTGGACTGTGTCGAATTGCAAGCTCTGCTACAATCAGTATTGATATATTTCAATCTAATTTCTTTTTTTTGGGGGGGGTAGGAGGTAGTTTGTCTTGTTTTTTTTCCAGACTCATCCTATATCCTGCTCAGTCCTTCCTTCACAGGCCTGATTGCTCTGGCATGTCTTTTTTTTTTTTTTTGTGCCTGATGATGCCCTTACACTGATTCCTGGAGCTAAACTCTTTTTTCTCAACCCTGTAATCCAGCCTTGCTTTCCTAGCTGACCTCAGTTACCCATCCCCAGGACTATGTTCTTTCCCCAGTTGACCCACTGGTCCATATAGCTTGGATCTCAAACAGATTTGCTTAACATGTAATTGTCAGTTGCTATGAATTCTCATATTTACAAGTCTGTTTTTTTAAAAATATGTGCAGTACCCTGACCTGACCTCTCAGCGTTAACTTCTCTCATCTTACTCTGTCCTTTTAAGCTTACAAAAGCCTGGAGGTGATATTAATGGATACAATCTGGTTTTGTCAATGGTATTCAGATCTGGAGTCTTTCTGCAAAGGATTGCCCTGTTGTCTCTGTGGGAGTAATTGTAACTTTGTCCGAATCAAGTTTGCATGAGCAATACTCAGCGTAGTGTAAGTTATCGCTGTCTGTAACTTGTATTATGAGAACATAATTGTAAACAGCACGCTTGCAGACATAACACGCATTGAGAGTTTATTTTCTGAAGGAAGATTGTAATGATTTTAGAAAGATTTTTACATTGCCTTTGCTCGTTGTTATGTGAGCTACGGGAAAAATCCACACTATAATACACTGATCTAACACATGTTTAATAAAAGTAGGTAGTCCGTTGGGAATGGTAATAAGAGCATGGTAAATAAATAAGATATAAAATTTAGGATATGTTGTATTCCGTAACTTATATGAAGTGATAACTACATAATCGGAATTTGTTGCCTGAAGGGTCCATTTTTTTCTTATTATTGCTTGCATGTTTGATGGCAGTTATCCATCGCTCTCTACGTTCTCGATCTTTGGGAATTCTGTAAAATGCTCATCCTCAGCTATTCTGGCATTCTGGGGCACAACAGCTTTCATCATATTTAATATTTATTTACCAATTTAGTTGCAAGTGGCGAGATAGCTGGCAGTAATTTGAAAAGTGTGCCTTCCTTCCAAAATGTTGGTGGTTTGATTCAGACTCTTGCATACCGGGATTGTGTGACGTCAACTCCCGGAGCTCTGTTTTTGTTTTGTTTTACTTTTAGGTGTGAGTTCAGTTGTACAAGATCATCAGGCCTAGCAGTAATACTGCAAATATTTACGTTAGCTTTTAGCTTAAATTAGCCTCATCTACCCTCTCACTTAGCTTAGCTTCCGGTTTCTTAAGTTCTTCCACAGATTCATGTAAGCAAATAAACTTGAACTGCAGTCATTGACTCCCCACAAGAAATTCGAAAATGAAAATGTTAAATGAAAATCTGCCACATTAGCTAGCTAGCTAGAATTAGCAGATGTTCCCTCCTCCTTGGCGGTTCTAGTGTTAAAGCTGGAAAATGGTTGGTTGTTTCTAATCTTAGCAGAAGTGTACAGGCTACCATGCTAAACCTTTTTTTGTAGTGATTTTATGATATAAGTTCACCCTTCAGGAATTGCAATATTTGTCAGTCTTGTTGCTTTTCTGATCTGAGAACAGTTAACGTTTATACAAGAGTGACTAATTTTAGCCACAGTATTCATCATGTTTAATTATATATTATTTTTATTTAAAAAGAAAGAAATATTCTTCTCGTTGGGGAAGCCAATTAAAAATAAAAAAATGAATGGCTGAAATATGGAATAATCTTTTATGTCTAGCAAAAAAAGGTGTTATGTAAACAGCTTTAAGAAATGTTTAAAAGGTCACATACTTGCAGATTTAATCTTTTATGCATGTTTTTACTGAAATATTGCTTTCTTTTAACAATTTCAGTGTTTAGTTTTATATTTCTTAGAATTTTTTCAGACCCAATTCATCTTTTTTCTCATAGCTGTTTTGTAATATGTGGAGAATTGACATAAATCTGTTAGTCCTCTTTTGGCCA
>JBAFTB010000027.1:14819418-14831912 GCA_037177355.1 Melanotaenia trifasciata | reverse complement strand
AAATAAAACTGCTACTCCTCCTCCTCTCCTGTTCAGTCTGACCTCACTGATAAAACTAAAGTTGGGAGGGGTTGATTGGATAAGAGCAGCTGCACTGTTACCTTGGTTTAACCAAGCTCCTGTTAAAAACATAATATCAAGGTTGTGTTCAGTGATAAGTTCATGAATTAAAAATGTTTTCCCCGCTAATCACCTAACATGGGACGTCGGTGGCTCAGGCGGTAGAGCGGGTCGTCCAATGACCGGAAGGTTGGCAGTTCCATTCCCACTCCCCCAGTCATCTGTCGTTGTGTCCTTGGGCAAGACACTTAATCCTCCTTGCCTCCAGTGTTAGCATCACTGGTGAATGAATGTGGATTAATGATGGGTGGTGGTCAGAGAGGCCGTAGGCGCGGATTGGCAGCCATGTTTCCGTGGCTACACAAGTAGCTTACCATCACCAGGTATGAGTAAATGAATAATGGATACACAATGTAAAGTGCTTTGGGTGCCTTGAAAAGCACTGTAATAAAATCTAATCCATTATTATTAACATTTATTAAAGCCAACTTAATGGGTTTGGAATTGTTTACCCTATGTTTGAGGGCACGCTGTGGCTCACAGGCTATGTTGAGATGCAGGTTGGACATCCAGTGCAAACAAAAATATCTGTGTTGCAATCTGTTATGTTATTAAATGAAAAGAAAAAAAGGGAACTAATGAGTTTTACTTTTGGCCAGATTACTGAGATTTCCCTAGTTCAGTTAGACCTTTACATGAATAATTTAGAGTCATTAACCTAAGCTATATTCCCAGAGCTGCCAGACTATGTAAAAAAAAAAAAAAAAAATTAAACCAGGATGTCTCTGATTTAATTTCAAAGGTTTTAAAGGTTTTCTCTGGGGCAGCAGCAGCCTGCCATGATGTCAATGACAGCAGTTATTTATTATATTGTTCAGTCAATAAGATGCCCTGAAGGGGCTGTTAGAATATGCCTCTCAGTGCTCAGTGTCATAAAATCTGTTAAATAAATTAAGGCAAATATATTGAAAAGGTTATTCTTGCCTTTGAAGTTTAAATTTACAATCGTAAGTAAGTTTTTAAATTGCCCTAAACCTCTAAATAAAAAGATGTTCTTCTTTCAGCACAAGCACCAAATGGAGAACACTTTTCCTTATACATGATCTTCTAAATGATCCTGCATGTAGGAGTTCACTTCATTTAACATTTGGGTTTTAGTTTTTCTTTGGAAAAATTAGCTTATGTTATTTCTCTTGACTGTTAAGATCACTGATAACAATCCCAGAGAAGACTGGGAATTAGTTAATCAGGTGAGCTTTATAAAAGAGAAACTACTTAAAATGGAGCAGGTGTGGACTAAACCATTCTTCCCAATTTGAAAAGAATAAGGCCCTCGAATGACACCCATCATTATTGTTAATGCGAGGACCCCAACTCTGCCGTGGGCGCTGGATAAGCAGTACCGTCTTTTCATAGCAGAGAGGATGAACATTTTACAAGCATGAGAAAAATGGCTACTCTATACAGCATTGACTTTTAGGAATGTAGTATACCTCATTTTAATAGTTTTCATCACAGTTTTGATCAATAAAATCCAGATTAAATGACCTCATTAAAATTTTAGAATTAAGAAAACATATTCTGTCTTTAATATTTATTATTTAAAAGAAATAAACAAAAGGAGCACATGCAAAACAATTCGGTAGATGATGATATTATCAAAAATAAATATCATTATCATGTGCTACTAGTAAAAGAACCCCTTTTAAGGGTCCTTTTAGGTTAAACGAGTGGTGGAGCTATGTGCTGTGTATGCAGGTCATTTTCATTTTAAAGCTCAGCTATGGGGCTGCTAACGCTCTCAATTCATGTGCTGGAGCTCTGGAAAAGGTGCCACGTGAACACAAACAGTGAGCTTCATTTCTACATTTCTGTTTATATGATTTATTTCTCTTAAAGACTTGGTGACAAAATAAAGAAAAAAAAAAGCTTAAATATAGTTCATGTAGTTATTCATGTCACATGTATGTTTCATGACTGCATAATCTTGGCACTCTGTTGAGAAAAATGTGTGCAAAGTACTGATAAATCTTCCCGTTCTGCTGACAGAAATGACATGTAATAAATCAAGAAATGTCTAAAAAAGATAAGAATCAATACATCACCTCCTACGTTATACCCTACCCAGCCCTGACTTATGCTTAATGTAGAGATTTGAGATAATATCCAAGGATGCCTACAGGATGGATTGAAATCTTGAATAAAATGCAGGTTACATTTAACATATTTCATCACATGCATTTTTATTATCGGAAAAATCTTCTTAAAATTTTCATACCCACATTTTCTACCATGTGAGGCTGTAGAATTGAAGGCTCTATATAAAAAAAAAAAAACCTGGACACAGTCTACCACTCTGCCTCACCACTGTTTTTTTTTTTTATCCTAGATTTAATTACCTTTCTTAGATACTTGCCATAATTTTTATTGGTTCACTCTCATTTATAAAACACTTCAAGGTCATTTGCCTCTACACTATATATCTAAGACAGCCAAATATCTCTAGCCAAGTACACACAGTCGTTGCATCTGATCGTGCTGCACATCCCCAACACCTTTGCTTTGGAAAATTGTCCTTCTGATTTCCTCAAATGACTCGAACTGGAATAAAGAACTGGATTTTTCCTTTTTTTTCCATTATGATGCTCAGTTTGAACCTCAGCAAGTTGTCTTGACCATGTCTGTTACTAAATACAATGTGATTGGCTCATTAGCTGTTCGTGGTTACTAGTAATTGAACAGGTGGACGTTTCACTACAATACAGAGGTGCTCATGGTCCACTCACTGACTGTGATGCAGCCAGGTCCTGTGGCTGTAACATAAGCCCATATCATCAGAAAATATCAATATAATGTGTTTGTACAATATGTCCACGTTTGCGTAAAGAAATAAATTGTGATTTTGAGTTGTAGGCAACACTTAAAGGAAAAACAGACTATGAAAGGTGTGATCATAAAAATTATGTAAAACTTATTCAAAGTCCCTTGTCAAAAGCTTTTCGGGGCTAATCTCCAAACATTCTGGGCTTAAGCCCTGACAGAAAGCACTTAGCCAGACCTCAGGGGGAGAGAGACTTAATCATACACCCACTTTCTCTGCTGACTTTTTCTTCCCCTCACATTGCTCCAGGGATTTGAACTGCTGACCTAGCCTGCTTAGCCAACCTTTAGGGACATAACTTGCAGAATCGCAGACACTAAACTTCCCTGAAAAGACTTTTTTTTTTTTTTTTTTACAAGATTGAGTTTCTGAGGACTGCAAGTGTGCAGCTAAATTATTCCTGATATCTTAAACTATCCTGTAAAGAACACAAACTGATCTTTAATTGGGAGGTTTTGTATCATTTCAGTTAAAAAAAAAAGTTATCTGGTCTAGATATATTTGATTGGATTGGATTTAAAATACAGAACTGAATTACTATAAACCGTATTAAAATTTATTATAATGAGTTTCAGACCTTTATAGATAATCTTGTGCTATGAATCACCTTCAGAAGACATTTCATTAGTTAACCCTCAAGCTCTGTTAAACAAATTTGTTTAGTTCTCAGATGCATTTATTTAAATAATGTTGGCTATGACAGTCATAACCAGGAGGATAAGGAATTTATCAAATCAAATCAAATAAAACTTTATTTATAAAGCCCTTTTCTTACTAAAGGCAATATAAAGTGCTTTACATGATTGAAAAAAATGAAGTACAATTTAATTTATGCATGTTAAAAACAAAACAAGCCTTTACACATCAAAACTGAATTACCTAAATTGCCCCCTTTCAACTACAACATCCAGTTTAACATTAAAAAAACTAATGCTATAAAATCATTCTTCTCATTTGTTAATCAGAGGGGTCAGCTGTTGAATAAAGTCAAATTTGTTCTTACAATATTGACTTATAGAGCATTTTTAAATACATTATAGTGGTATATGAGCAAAAATGGCATTTAAAGGGTTAATTCTTAATTGTGACTAGTTAAATCATGATATAGATTAAAAGAGAATTGATTCATAAAATAATGTCATCAAGCAAGAAAAAAGGTTTTGTAGAAATCAAATAAAAATAAATCAAATAAAAATGTCCAAAGCCTTCTTTTGCCAGCCCCTTTAGCTCATTAAAACCATTAATAATTTAGCTTTTTGAAAATGTTTTTCATTTTTCCCATCAGACATTTGCAGTCTGCAAACATAAAAGCTAAACCCTCCTCCTATACTCTTTATTGCATAACTTATAAACCAAATTGTATAATTGTATGTAATGAAGAACCTACAAGCAACATACAGTTAAAAATATTTTTTGTTGGTAGTACAATGAAATTTTTTTTCTTTTCAAAGTCAATGAATAATTTAATCTTCAAATGATAACATACCTTTGCACATAATACAGACTCCATCGATGCACAGCTGTGTTTAAGCTGAAAATACAGCCTCCATGCCATGAGTATTATAATATAACAGGAAGCACAAACCTGTGATATGAAATACAACCATCAAAGATGGCAGAAAAATGCTAATATGCTGCCTTGTGTAAAACTGATATAAATACAACCACAGCAAGAAAACAAAAAACAGAGATTTAACGTGTTTTTTTTTTCTTTTTGCCTTGTTTTTGGGTCATTTGCTGGGTCACTAGGACGCCACTCCAGAGCATTCTGGGAGATGTGAAAATCTACGTTTTCAGAATGCTTTGTGTACAACTAAGCCAAAGCTAAAAAAAAATCCATTAAAATATATAAAACAAAACATGACCTTTAGCTTGTTGGGAGTCTCTGTATAAACAAACGACATTGCTGCAGCACTGCTGTGAGCCTTTTTGCTTTGCAGCATGCTGCTCGCTGTTGATGTTTCAGTTTGTGGTATCCAAGAAATGTCAAATAAATATTTTTTTTTCTTTCAGAGTGATGGAATTGTTTGAATATTTACGTCACAAAAGCATTCCTCTATTTTTATGTGCATTTTCCCACTATGGTTCTCTTTCAGTTTTTCTCTCATTTAATGCTTTAATCCACATTTTCTAACAACACTGCATCCTGCAATTAGGGGCAGCATTTTGTTATCATATTGGATAACTGGACACGTTGTGCACAGCTTCTGTTTGTGGTGGCTCCTAAGCAGCCGTTTTTGTAAGATGTGCATGCCCCTGACAAGATAACATCTGTTGTAACTTGTTGTTTACACAGAATGGTACACCAGTAGCAGCACCCAGTCAGCATTACAGTCAGTGTTGTTGCACTCATAGGCTGCAGAAAGAGGATTTTTATGAAAGAAAAAAAAAAAAAAAAAAAAAAAAAAACGTCTGTCTTATGTATACTGTACTTTCAGTGAATGATGGATGAAAAACAGAGAATTTCTCAACTCAAATTTTCTCTCTCATGGCCTTTCCTTTCCCCTTCCTGCTCATCTTTTGACCTTTTATTGTGTAAAATATGTTTGTCTTTGTGTTACAAACTTGGTTACAACCTAGAGCAGGGGTGCCCAAGTCCGGTTCTCAAGATCTACCATCCTGCAACTTTTAGATGCAACCCTTCCCCAACACACCTGAATCAAATGACTCATTACCAGGCCTCTGCAGAGCTGAATGACATGCATATGACATCTGATTCAAGTGTGTTGGAGAAGAGTTGCATCTAAAAGTTGCTTGATGGTAGATCTCGAGGACCAAACTTGGGCACCCCTGACCTAGAGTATATTAAGTCCCAGCACCAGTCACCGGCCAGGGAATTAATGGTACCCATCTATCAAATGATCCTTGACTTTATAAGAGAAAAAAAAAACAAACTCCAGTTTAATAATTCTATATTTGGCCCCTATGGATGCAGATTAGGTGTAGAATACCATAAAATTCTCACTGGCGATTCTAAGGTCTGTGGAGCCCCAGGCATAATTTCAGATGGGGGCCCTATAACCAGCTTTTAGGCAAGGCAGTTTATTTGTATTACAAACATTTCAATGTGCTTAAAGCGGATATAAAGAAATAGTAAAAAGAAGCAACAAATAGCAAGAATCACAATAAAATCATAAATTACATTAAAAGGATTAAAAGCAAGAAAGTTAAATTTACAGTGCAGATTTCATGTAAAAGGCACATAAGGAAAGAAATGTTTTAGCCTGGATTCTTCTCCACTAGCAGTTTGTTCCACTTGTTTCCAGCATAACAGCTAAATGCTGCCTCTCCATGTTTAGTCTGGACCCTGGTCTGGACTAGTTGACCAGAGTCTTTGGATTTAATCTTCCAACTATTTCTACTTAGTTATTTAAGTAGTCGGGCAGCGTGGCTCAGTAAGTAATTAATCTATGTGCTGAAGCATGACAGTTCTTAAAAAGAACCTTTGCAACATAATCCAGCACATAAATAAAAACAGTTTTAAGAAGCATAAAGCCTACTAGACAGATATGGATAAGAAAATATAACCACACAACAATAACTTCCATCTATGCATCTTTGTGGTTTATTATCAGAGTCTTTGCTTATAAATGATGTAACTTTATACTCTTAGTTTGAAAGTTTAGTTTAAATTTGAAATGATCAAAGTTATCTGTGTTTATTTTCAGCCTTGTGACACTTTACAGGAGCAGGAGACACTGAGCTGCCCTGAGCTAAATTAACTTCTCTATTGTCTGTACTATCTGCCACTGTCACAACAACTTTTTCCCAAATTTATCTTGTTGTCACAGCCTTTTTGTCTTTTTGATGGCAAATGGTATCTCTTCTTATTCTGACACTCAAAACTGAATCCAGTTGATATCAGTTGTAACCTGACAGATTCAACAGAAAATACTTTTCATTCATAAATAGAAAAGTCAGACTTTTAATCTCAACAAATAATCACGCTTTATGATTAAATGACATGTGTGTACAAAATATTAGGGGTAAGTTGTATTAAGTCATGTTGCAAATGTAACCCCACCCTCTCCAAGAATCAGAGGCACATTAAGAAGCCCCAAGCACTGGGCAACCAGCAACAGAGCACAGAGCCAAGAGAGCACACTGCAGGGGCAGTCATGCCCCCACCAAAAAGGTGGCAGAGGTAGGCCACAGTCAGGCCTACTGCCACAGAGCATTGGCCCCAGCAGACCAGGGACAGCAGGCCATCAGGCACCAGCCCCCCGAACATGAGTTGGGGGCAGGACCTAAGCTAGGACCCTGCAAGCCCCCAACCCAACCTTCCCCCACACCAAACCCCCACCACCCTTTGAGAGAGTAGCCCAAGTGGGCCAGAGGGCAGCAAGGCCCAGAATCTACAACCCTACAACCATGCAATCACCCATCTTGTCCATCCACACCAACTTAAAGGTACACACACTCATTCACCTGTGTTCACAACAATCAATCTGAACCTACATTCACAGGGTCCGCTGTGGGTCGCATGCCACTCACTTTGTGAAGGCTGAGCTCATATAATACCCATAAAGTGATTCTAAGAGAGATACATTCAGCAGCATGGGTCACATTTGATTGAAAAATTTCTAGATCCCGGTTAAAGAGGAACCGTGGTACACGGTTACTAACCTGCAAAAATATTTACATTAATGTTTTTTTTAAGAAAGCTACTTGTGCTCAACCAAACTTATCCTGTTTAAGTTTATGGAACTTACTTAAACTCTGTAAACACTATGGAAATATCTGCAGCACACAATAAGCTAACATACTAAAATACTGTCAGCATGGAAGAGCAAGGTAGGTTTATATGTATAGCACATGTAATGTAGAAGACAACTCAAAGTGCTTTACATAAATCATTAAAGGCACTATAGCAATGCCAAAGGAATATTAAGGATTTGAGGATTACAAAAAACAAAAACTAAATAAAAACAAAACAAGATCTGCCCATCTTGGCAAAATATTTCACTCAGTCCGATTGTTACGCCCTGTCTATGGATTAAGAGCGTGAGACAAAATGATTTCCTATCCCGGCCCTCAAATCAGGATCAAACAATTCTGTGATAATGAAAAGTTTATTTATAATAAGCAGATCAGTGACAAGATTTTCAGGGTGAACCAAAGTCAAAACATCAAACCAACTAGCCCAACCGAGTAAATGTATACTAAACCCTACTCCAGTTGTAGGGATCATCCCCACGACGCCGGATTGCAGCAAAACCGCAAACGTATTTTAGCAAACCACCCTTTCATCCCTATGAAGCCAGGGATTAGCCTCCATGAAACCGACCATGTCTGAAGCCAGGTACCAAAGTGGAGAAGTTTGATTCCTCTACTGTCTGCGGTACTGTGCGTACAGCGAAGCCGCACAGCTCGAGGATATGGCAGCGTGATGAACACGCGCTGATTCCCAATCCACCCTTCCTCGAGTTTTTTATGCTTTGTAGTCAAGCATTTTTTGAAGAAGAAGCTCAACTTCTTCATCAGTCCAAAGAAATGTTTCTCTTTTGCTTTGCAGTGAATCCTCAGCTATCTTCTCTTCTCTCCTTCCAATGTGTACTTCCTGCAACACGCAGTGAGTCTTTACCTGTGCATGCGTTGTTCAGCTCTAGCTTTGGAGTGTTACTCTTTAGCACCCGACTACAGCGGTGTCGTGGGGATGTTGAAGACTTTCTCCTAGTTTTCGCCACGGTTTTCACACCTGAACCGGCTTCGGTGCCATGTGGACATAGCCCTAATGACAAATCTCTCAAAACAGGCCTTTTATTTCACATTTTCTGTTCCCCATCAGAATTCCTTATCCAAACATGATCACCATGAGTCCTGGTTCGTGGCACATCACCACTAACAAGAAATCACCACCACATTTAAGCAATGTATTAATTTTACAAAGTGAAATAGAAATGTAGCTGTAACTTACCACATTTTGTCAGGATGGCTCAGTTGGGTTAAATGTAATACAGCTGCAGCCTGCAGGGGATGCTACTGGAGGACAGCAGAAGGTCTTATCATAATTTAGTATTAGTATAAAAGTAATTGTCAAACAATAATGAATGAAAATTATATTTAAAAGTATATAAATGAAAAGTAAAAGATTAGTTCCTAGAGGGTATGATTTCTGCAAATGTGGGCATTGATCTATCCAGAGGTTAATAAAAAGCATAGTCATACAAGTACACACACTGTGCACACTAACAGTGAAACACAGCAAACAAACCAGTGGAGGAACTGGAGGGAGGCTAAAATGATGCCTTAAGGTCACTGTAAATTGACCCAGCACGATGTAGCTGAAATATTTTAGCATTAAGACAACAACCAATGCTTGTATTACACCAGCTTGTACAGATTCTGGAAGACAAAAATGGCTGAAGACAGAATTTCAGCTCTCGAAAACAGGGCGAATTTAAATAATATCTGATCATTTTGTATTCCAGCTGCAAAGCCTTGGGAGAAAAAAGTTCCTGCTCCCTCTTATCAGTGTTGGCAGCAGTGAAGGGAAAAAAAGTCATGAATACGTTTGGTGACAGGGAATCCAAGACTAGATCATGTTACTGTGACTGCTAAGAACACGATGCACCTGCTGAAAAACCACAACACTCTTAAAGAGTAACATGACTTTGCCATCAGTATTCACCAGGTGGGTGCTCAACTGGAGCATCTCGTCTGCAACAGCTTGCAAGCTATGGCGGCACTAGAGGATGCGTTTAAAATCACTGAATTTCTCTTGAGTAAAACATTTAACATTTGAAAGATGCATATTGAGATTGAGGGTAATTCTTTGTCAAATTATTATCTTACCTCGAGATTTCTCTCTAAATATATCACTTTGTAACACAATAGGAATTCCCCTAGCTGTGTGCAGATGTTAGGGTTTGATTTTCTACTTAAATTCAGCTGCTAATGAAATCATGGCCATGTAGAGAGTAGAAACATTTAAACATTTAAAGAACTGCTAAATACTTAAAGGTCAATGACAAAATCAAACTTTATAAAGTAGTACAAACTTAAATTATCATGGTGTCATATAGCTAAGTTGTCAAAATCCAGCTATTATTAATTATGGAAACAAAGTGGTTTTCCTCAGTTGAAGACCAAGGCTGCCAAGGATTTTCTAGACCTTTCTGAAAGTCAGATCTTTATCTGTAATTCTAAACATTATGACATCATACCTTTCTACAACACCTTATTCTGATGCCTCAAAATGTGTGTTTTTGCATGTAAACCCATACACGTCGATGTCTTCTCTGACGCTGCTGTCCATTGGAATGATGCGTAAACGCGGCCGCCATCTTGGGCAGGGGTAAGCCGCATCTACTTACTGCATTAGTCAACAGAGGCAGAGGTCTGTTAACAATTAAAATCACCATAACTCGCTGAATTTTCATACAATTTTTAATCTGCATGGTTTATTAGAAAAGTCACACATATTTATAATACAACAGATTATTGTTTTTATTATTTTATATCATACACTTATACATACTCAGACACACACCCACATACTGAATTCTTTCTACAATACTCAGAGAAATAATAATGGTGATGCCATATGGAGTTATATTGTATTTATAATATGAATAATATAAAATATAAATAAATAAAAAATTAAGGAATGTGTAAAAAAAAATAATAAAAAAAACAAAAACATAAAAAAAAATGAAAAAAAAGGATTGCCTAAATAAAAAATTTACCAAAATACACCCAAAACAAAACACCTCAGTTGAAGTTACATCTGTTCTTCTTGTCATTTTAAGACAAAAAAAGAACCCAAATTTACTCTGATGTGACAAGCCCAACAAGTAATGAACCTAATAAAGGCACCAAAGAACACAACACCAATATAAAACAGACATTTTTTTTTAACACATCAAAGAAAACTAAATAAACATGGAATTCAAGACCTGAGAAATTTATAACAGTAAGTAACTGAAGGGTTCATTCAAAAGGAAACATTTCAAACAGTGAATTTTATAATCATTTAGAGGGGACTCCATTGAGTTAGTGAAATATTATGATTACAGGAGAAATAGTCATGACACCAACTTTGCAAAGATTAAAAAATTAAAAATAGATGGTATCACTTCTTCCTTTAAACCAGTTGATTGTCCAGTCCAGTCAAAGTCCTCTGGGTTAAAATGATGGCTGCAGATGGCAGAACAGTCCTTCGGTACAAAGTCTGCTTCTACCCATGCTGCCTCCTTTATTTATCTTCTGGAAACATACAAAACAACTCCATCTGAACATCGCTCAGTTCTTCTGTACAGGTCAGCAGCTAAAGTTAATGTTAGCGCCATGAAACTGATTTAATAGATAATAATGAAATGACATGACCTACTTAGCACAATTATATGAAGTGGCTGATTGCCAAATGCCACTTAAACCAGCTTCCTATAATCATCGTCTTACTAACAAAAACATTTTTTTTTTTTATTTTCTTTTCCTGACATGAGCCGGTTTCATATATGTTAGCTTAAGAAATACATCAAATTTAACAAGTTCATACCCGTTAAATAATATGAAACCACTTCTTACTTCTGAAATCTTATCCCTCTTATCTTGGTTTCAGTGTTTCTTTCACATCCGTATGCAGCACAAAAATCTGGCATTTTGATTTCACACACAGACTGACACAGTCTGAGTGATCTAACTGGATCTGAAACCCCGGCCCAAGTCGGAGGCCGAGTTGACGTGCCTGACAAGCCCGAACACGGCATCTACGTGTATAGATCTGTGATGTTAACCAACTGGGCATTACTTTGGAATGACCTGCAATCTGAAACTTCACCTTCACCAAAAAAAAAAAAAAAAAAAATCTCACTTTCGTGGTGGATTTCAGAGAGATTCCACCCTATGAGTACGCCTAGGGTGGCTTGTTAGCTAACAAGCTACTAACTAGACACTACGTTTTGAATCCATTCAAGTTAAAATTAAAGTCATGTCCAGCCCAGGACGTTCATGAGTGTAGAATTGGGTAGACAGAAAGGACATGTTCCTACCAATGTCCAGCAAGTCCTGAGTTCTCTCTATCACACAGGCAGCTCAGATCAGTCGTCTGTGTACGTGGTGGTGGTTAGCGCCGCTGCCTCACAGGAAGAAAGGTGGTCAGGGACGTCTTCTGTGCGGAGTTTGCGTGTTCCTTCTGTGTATGCGTGGGTTCTCTCCAGGTACTCTGGCTTCCTCCTACAGTCTAAAGACATGCATGTTAGGTTAAATGGTTGCAGTAAATTCTCGATAGTGAGTAGGAGTGGTTGTTTGTCTCTCCGTGTTGGCCCTGGAATAATAAAAAAAAATTACAAAATAAATTTGATTAATAAACGCAAATAAATATCTTTGATAAGTACATTAGTCAAAATTAGTAGGTCCCTCCAAAAAACCTATGGCCTTGGCCAGCTTATTATTGAATCACAACTTTTACATGAGCAATTATTGTTTAGACCAAATAGTGTCATCTGTAACAACTTGGTCACTACAAAAGGAAGAAAATCCATCCATCCATCCATCCATCCATCCATCCATCCATCCATCCATCCATCCATCCATCCATCCATCCATCCAT
>JBAFTB010000027.1:14764594-14802048 GCA_037177355.1 Melanotaenia trifasciata | reverse complement strand
AGGACACCTCGACATGAACTCGACTTGGCCGAGGATCGAACCGGCAACCCTTGGGTTACAAGACGACCGCTCTACCTACTGAGCCACGCCGCCCCATTATGAACCAGCATTTCTGTATATAATAATAAACTTGTCGTTTTACTTGTAGGTTACTGGATATTTGCTGATCCTCCAACTAATTCCCGGCGTCCTGCTGTTTTGGCTCTACGAAAATTGTGTTTTGGCTATATGAAGATCGTGTTTTGGCTCTAAGAGACTTTGCACAAGTATTAAGGCGCTCGTGCATCCTTTTGGTTTCCAGTTCATTCACTCTATAGGTCCAGGATATAGGACCGCCTGGAATTTCTGGATTCCTCTTTTTAGTGCAACAGCACAGTCCTTTTTCTTTATTTAAATTTTCTTGTGGGTACTTTTATCTGATTATGTTTTATAGAGTTTGATATTGTTTTATTGTGGGTTTTTAACATTTATTTTGTATGCAGCCTCCTTTATCCTGGTGGTAGCTCTTCGTCGCCATGTAGAGCACGGATGGTTTGGTTTGAGTTTCTCCTGTTTTGGTTTTATGCTGCTGCAGTTCCCAGCCCCATACTTTTAAATACAAGTGGTGATATTTAACACTTTCTTGATTTTTCTTTTGGTTTACTTTGCCCAATAAACTGTGTTTAACCTGAACTGTCTCTGCCCTGTGGTGTAACGACAAACCGGTGTGCCCAACTACGGTGTGCGAGGAGTGTTCCCAGAGGCAGTATTCCCTCTGGGTGGCGTAGTCGGACAACAATTCCCTGTGACCATTTACTGGTAACTTGAAAACATCAGCAACCTCATATCGCCGCATATTACAGTCATTGAGTCCAGGGTTTGGGGTTCACTAATTGGGTTTGTAAAGAAAAGAAATTTAGTGTTGTGCTGCAACATTTCTATGGCTTTATTATTGCAAATCTAAGCATATAGGAGGTATTCAGCCAAGGTATGCCTCATTTCTTCCTCATAAATCACAAAAGCGCTGTAATAAGTGCAGTTATTTTTTCTGCTCCACAACCATACCAAACTACACTCATGATCCCTTTAGTGCCCAATTAAAATCTGGAATATAATCAATAAAAAATGCACTTCTAGGAGATTTAGCTCAGCAGAAGCACCTCTGCTGTACAGTTGAGCCTTACAGCTTACACTTGAAATATACGACAAGGAATAAAAATCATATATCTAAGTTTTCTTTTGGGAAGTGCAGCTTGCTTTTTGTCATGTTGACTTGTGATACTGAATTGAACAAACAACAGCAAGCTAATAAAAGAAAGAAAAAGCAAAAAAAGGTAAAGTAGATTAACAACATTTTCGGTTTGATTTGGGTTCATTTTAGTCTGTTTTCTCAGAGTGATAATGAAACTGTATGTACAGGTGCTCGTCATAAATTTAGAATATCATGAAAAAGTTCATTAAAGTAATTCCATTCAAAAAGTGATACTTGTATAATGTAGAAATCCATTCCTCACAGACTGACAGACTGACATATTTCACATGTTCACTTCTTTTAATTTTGATGATTATAGCTGACAACTAATGAAAATCGCAAGTTCAATATCCCAGAAAATTAGAATATTACTTAAGACACATACAAAAAAAGGCTTTCTAGAAATGTTGGCCAATCGAAAAGTATGAACATGAAAAGTATGAACATGTAGAGCACTCAGTTCTTATTTGGGGCTCCTTTTGCCTGAATTACTGCAGCAGTGCGGCATGACATGGAGTCCATCAGTCTGTGGCACTGCTCAGGTGAGAGCCCAGGTTGCTCTGATAGTGGCCTTCAGATCTTATGCATTGTTGGGTCTGGCATATCACATCTTCCTCTTCTCCACAATACCATAGATTTTCTATAGGATTAAGGTCAGGCGAGTCCTGGCCAATTAAGAACAGGGATACCATGGTCCTTAAACCAGGTACTGGTAGCTTTGGCACTGTGTGCAGGTGCCAAGTCCTGTTAGAAAATTAAATCTGCATCTCCATGAAGTTAGTCAGCAGCAGGAAGCATGAAGTGCTCTAAAACTTCCTGGTAGATGGCTGCGTTGACCGTGGACCTAAGAAGACACAGTGGACCATCACCAGCAGATGACATGGCACCCAAAACCATCAGCGACTGTGGAAATGTTACACTCGACCTCAATCAAAGTGGATTCTGTGCCTCTCCTCTTTTCCTCAAGACTCTGGGACCTTAATTTCTAAAGGAACGTGCAAAATTTCCTTTCATCAGAGAACATAACTTAACTCAGCATAACTCAGCAGCAGTCTGGTCCCTTCTGTCTTTAGCCCAGGCAAGACGCATCTGACACTGTCTATTGTTCAAGAGTGGCTTGACACAAGGGATGCGACAGCTGAAACCCACGTCTTGCATACGTCTGTGCATGGTGGTTCCTGAAACACTGACTCCAGCTGCAGTCCACTCTTAGTGAATCCCCCCACATTTTTTAATGGGTTTTGTTTCACAATCCTCACCAGGGTGCAGGTATCCCTATTGCTTGTACACTTTTTTCTACCACAACTTTTCCTTACCTTTGCCTCTCTATTAATATGTTTGGACACCGAGCTCGGAGAACAGCCAGCCTCTTTAGCAATGACCTTTTGTGTCTTGCCCTCCTTGTGCAAGGTGTCAGTGGTCGTCTTTTGGACAACTGTCAGGTCAGCAGTCTTCCCCATGATTGTGTAGCCAACAAAACTAGACTGAGAGACCATTTAAAGGCCTTTGCAGGTGTTTTGAGTTAATTAGCTGATTAGAGGGTGGATTTGGATTTTCATTAGCCGTCAGTTATAATCATCAAAATGAAAAGAAATAAACATTTCAAATATATCAGTCTGTGAGGAATGAATGTCTAAATTATACAAGTTTCACTTTTTGAATGGAATTACTTAAATAAATCAACTTTTTCATGATATTCTAATTTTATGATGAGCGCCTGTATTAGTGCTAGGCAAGGATAAAATATTTTAATTGCGACTAATCGCATGAAATGTGATTACTTGCATTGTTATGCACAAAATGTCTTTTTCCTTTAGAAGAAGGCCTACTGCTATATGAAGAAAATTCAGTAAATTTTGGTTTACAAACACTAAATCAGGGGTCTGCAACCTTTGGCTCCAGATCAACAAGTGGCTGTCTGGACCTTCCACAATAGCTTTTAATACATGGCTAGAGGGAAATTTCAAGGGAAATTTACTTGCCATCAAACATTACACACATTCAGACAGTACACACACACAAACTGTAACATGTAACATAACAAAAAGCCCAAGAAAAATATAGATACTACAAACATGGTTGCTGCAGGAACAAAAGACCTTTTAAAACATCAAGTAGAACACTGAGCCATAACAAGGTGTTTACTAAGAGCTTTTAAGACTATTGAAATGTTGTGTAGAGGATGGCTTTCTAGAAGTGAACTAGTTCTTAGTTTAGAGCTCATTCTCTAACTGTTTCACCCTCACCAGGCCCAGCCAGGCACCACAACCTGGATTACTCATCCACACTTGGTCCTAATTCAGTCACTGGGCTTTATATGCACCAGCTTCACAGTCACTCATTGTCGGACCTTGTTGCACCAAAAATGGATTCCTCCTCTGTGTCGTCCCAGCTTTGTAGATCCTCTGTTCACTCCACTGGGCAATCCTGTAGTAAGACCCGTCCTCCTGCGATTCAGGGTATTAATAAAGTCTGCTAACCTTCTCTTGTCTCTGAGAGGTCCACTGTGTAACACTTACCTAGTACGATGTCCATGTTGATGTTTAAATCAACTTATTGAGTTTATTTTTGTCATCCACACAAATGCTGCTCCCCAACACAGCACAGTGCAGAAAAGAACACCGGATAAAATTCCCTGATAAAACACAAAGAAGGTTCCTATTTACATCAAAAGATCTAAAAAATATGAATGTTTGCATTTGGATGGTAGGTGCCAAATTATATAAAAAATTGTAAAAATTCTTATGAACTAGTATATCTGGTGGTGATATGCCATATATACAGATATGCACGGATATCCTTCTACAGGATTGTCACAATCTTTGTGGTCTATTTTGCTTATTATTTTTTTCAAGGATCCATCAATTAATTAGTTTATCTTGCCTTAGTTCTGAAAGAGGCGTCATTTTTCCAGGTTTCTTCAACACTTAATGACAGATTTTGATATTGATTAGCAGTTAATTGTGACATGTTCTTGTGTGAAGGAAAAGCAAACGACAAACACAGGTCTAATTAAATCTAATCAAATCAAAAGGGGCCATTGTGTTATAATGACACATCCATTCCTGAAAAAATCTGTCTTAATTTATGATTCAGACAAGGTCTCTGCTTGTATCAAACAATTTTGACACAGCCAGTCTGTGTTATAGCCGGCTATATAGAGTTAGTGATTTTCAAACACTAAATCTTGCTGTAATGTAAGCAGCATCCACTGCCATGTTTTCTAAAATATGTGGTTTCCCGCTGAGATTTTTCTGGCATAAAGGGCAGAAATGTGTTTGTGAATGCACCCTGTTGGTTGCTTTTGACAGCAGTAAAAATACATCTGGTATTTGCTATATATTTTATATATATATATATATATATATAGAGAGAGAGAGAGAGAGAGAGAGAGGGGGAGAGAGAGAGAGAGAGAGAGAGAGAGAGAGAGAGAGAGAGAGAGAGAGATTCTGATTGTAATCCTTGTTTTTATATCAACTGGAGAAGTTATGTCACAAAGCAAACAATTTCCAGAGACATTAAAAAGATACCCAAACAGCTTTCACCTATTTATCATAGCACTGGTTTTAAAGCTATAGTGACTCAGGTCTCTAATGGCATGGCTGAGACATTGTTACAATTAATCTAAGTTGAACGCTGCTTTAATAGATTATGATTCTCTTAAAAAAGGATTTAAAGGAGCTTTTACAACATGAAGATGAGAGCAGAAAGGTGAAATGGAGTCTTCCCTTGATTTACAAAAGGAATCAGTTTTTGCAGCAGATTCCTGTTAGCTTGTGTTCAAAGAGACTGGAACACTTTGGACTTTAAACACTCCCCAGAGTGAAAATGCAGGGGGTTTTTTTTGGCCATTTTTTGCCATCTTTCTCTTCACTTTTCCTCCTTTTCCTCTTATCTGACTCTGCACTCTCCTGTCTTTTTTCCCTCCTATCTGTATTGTTAACACAGTGCTTTCAAAAGCAAAAACACATACACAAACAAAAACAAACAAACAAAAAAAAAAACAAGTGGCCAAGTGGACCTGGAAACACTGCTAACTGGCCTTCCAAAACATAGAACTGTCATGTTTTTCAAAGAGAGGCTCTACCTTTTTTTGGATTAGCTTTGAGCTGAATTTCATTTAATTTTTTTATGTATGTAGGTGTACTGTTCTGTCTGTGTGTTGAGCCGGTGCGTGAACACAGATTAAACAGCAAGCCAAACTCGTGTCTCACAAGCCAGGAAGGTGTGCGTCTAGCTCCTTTATTTTTTTGTTTTTACAGGTTGACATGTGAAAAAAGCGAGTAAAACTGTAAAACAAACAACAGAAAAGAACTTATTCTGAGATCGGTAAATACCACTCGGCTAAGCCGCTAACAGGAAGTTACGTTTAGCCTAGCATTCTCTAACAATTAGCACACATTCAAGACAGAATAAACCGAACATATTAATCGTTCGTGTCTATGGCAAACATATGAATTAGCCAAAGTAAAACTGAATAACACACTTACAGACATTGCTGTCTTGGGGAAAGATGATGAAAAACTAACTTTGAACTCCTTACAACGTGGCGGAGATAACTGGCTAGCGGAAACCACTAGCGGATACTCGCGAGACTTTGCTAAGAAGTCTTGCGAGAATATCACAAAGTCTCGCGAGAGCTAAAGCAACACCAAACTTAACTGAGGCAGAGAAAAGTCTTTTCCCTACTAACAAACATAACTTAAAGATACCATATTGTAAACATCTTACACAATCTACATGGCATTTAAAACAGTTCAATCAGCCCAAGGGCAGAACAGCATGTGTATATGTTCATATTAATGATGTGCTTGACTAATCAACTAATCGATCAGTTGAAACAGTGAGCAAAGTCAGTGGCTTTTTTCAAAAGTCGACATTTTGTTTGGAGGAGTTATCTCTCAGTTGTGCAGAGATGTGGTGCTATTCACAGCGCTGTGTTAACAGAACAGCGCAGCTCCTTTAAGAATGGTTGAGCTGGAGAGGAGGACAGATGCAGAGGCCATAGATTAGATTAGAAAACAGTATATGGGCAGGGTGGGAGGAGTCCTTAAGAATGCTGCGAGCTCAGTTCAGACAACTTTTCTTCTGGACGTCCTCTGTGGCTGAAAATGGAGTTCCTGCGATAAGTTGGGCAGTTTTCACCACTTGCTGCAGTGCCTTGCACTCTGCGATCGAGCAGCTTCCATACCAAACTGTGACACAGTTTGTTAGGATGCTTTCGATCACACAGCGGTAAAAGTTTACCAGGATGTCTAAAGACAGGTGGTTCTTCTTCAGTGACCTCATGAAGAACAGACGCTGGTGAGCTTTCTTGACCAGACTGGAGATGTTGGTGGTCCAGGTCAGGTCCTCCGAGATATGGGTCCCCAGGAACTTGAAGCTGGAGACACGGTCTACGGCCTACCCGTTGATACAGATGGGGTCGTGTGTGCCTCTTTTCTCCTTCCTGAATACCACAATGAGCTCCTTGGTCTTGCTGGTGTTGAGGAGCAGGTTATTGCAGTGCACCATGTGACCAGGTGCCGCACCTCTTCTCTGTAGGCGGTCTCATCGTTGTTCCTGATGAGACCAATCACTGTGGGGTCGTCCGCAAACTTGATGATGGAGTTGGATCCATGCACAGTCTGCAGTCATGGGTGAAGAGAGAGAAGAGGAATGGGCTCAGCACACAGCCCTGTGGTACCCCAGTGTTGCGGGTGATGGTGATAGAGCAGGTGGGGCCTGACCTAACACGCTGTGGTCTGTTGGTCTGGAAGTCCATAATCCGATTGCAAATTGATGTAGGAGAGGAGAGGTGGCATTGAAAGAAGGGGAAGTCTCTCTGAGAAACTACCAGTTTAGTAATAAACACCATACAGCTTTGCTAGTTCCAACAGAGTCCCATGTCTGCTTCACCACTGCTGGGTAAAGTGAAGGGAGCTGACCCTAATATTTGAGCCACAACTCCTAAAATAACATACATTGCCTTTTACGCCCCAGTCCCCGATGCGACTAAATGATTATTTCCCCTTTTGAAAATGCTTTGCCTTGTTTCATAATTGTGTGATACATCAAATGGGTCATCCTGTGGCCATCCAGCTAATATAAGGCTTGAACACGTCAGACACTTCTTTAATAATGATGATAAGGTGGTTTTTGGTGGTTAATGTTCACGGCTGTCACAAAGCACCCACATGTCGATAATCAGCTTCTCTCGCCAAGATCATGCGAAATTTGGATTTTTAAAATAGCACCAATAACAACTTTGTTTCTGGAGGCAGGATGAAAAAAATGTAAATGTAAGGCTTCATAAAAATTAGAAACCTGAAGTGTTTTGTTTTTTTGTTTTTTTTTTGTGGATTTGGTTCACTACAGTGACAAGACACCTACATGTCCAGAAATGTTGCATATTTCAGATTTATGGTTTATGCATTAATGCTTTTAAAAAGTAACACTTTAATTTTAAAGGTTCATTTTTTTGCATTAACACTTTTATTTTGACAGCCCTAATAAAAAATCCCAAATGACTACAAAAATAAATTTCCCCAGTTTAGGAAAAGCTGTTCCAGTAATGGCATATTAACCCAGTGCCATAATACTTGATAACTAATCAGTTTAGATATAATAAACAAGGCAAAATATTTTCAAAAGAGAGGAATAATCACACATAACATTAAAGAAAAAAAAATACCTGTTGAAATGGCCTTTTGATAAAATCTATGCTAAAACTTCCTGCCCACTTAAAGAATAAGAGAACATTAAAGCTCCATTAGATGCAGCTGTTTAACAATAATGTAGTCAGTCATTTTAATAACCACTTACATCCCATCTCCTGGATATGCAGCAGATTTGTCCTCATATATTAACTGCGGTTATAGGATCAGATGCCATTGAGGGCTTTCTTCTTTTCATTATGAACATTGTAATCACTCTTTCGAAATGAAAAATTCAGTATGAGTGTTTTGTTATGAAAAAAAATATTTATGTTTTTGAAGGCTGAGGCTGTGAGTCTCACATAGTTGTAAACTTCATATATTTTTGTTCAGTGATTTAGCTTTTTTTTTTTCTTTTTTTAACAGTTAGTTTTTAACCCAGAACTGTCGGTGAATGGGAAGGAATCAAACATGAAAAAGTGTTTTACATTCAGGCCAGTCAGGGTCTTTTTTTAACCTTTGTTTGCTGCATTCACTTGCCAAGTATTAATGCTTTGATGAAGGTTTCTGACTGAAAGCCTGCAAATTAAAAAGTATTTTCCAAAGAATTGAGTGTGCAGGTGGTTCTTTCTTCAGTTTAATAATTAATTGCTTCAGAACCTCAGCCAAGTCTGTTACCAGTAGGATTAGATTTCTTTTTTCCATCTTGGTGAATTTGTAATGTGATTACTTTTCCTGCAATATTTTATAGGCACAAAATAACAGGATTGGGACTCAAGGGCAAAATAGTTTAACCACATGACCCTGCGGTCTCTAAGCTACTAGGTTTTTGCACATACAATATAGTGTATAAAATATTTTAGTTTGAGGATGCCATACAACAATTATACAATTCCATGTTGAAATGCTTCCTTTCCTCAACTAAAGAAAAATATATAGACTTGTTCCTCTTAAGTGTTTAAAATACATTAATCTTGTAAGAAACACACCCATGTCACACATGCCTGATAATGAAATAACTTGAGTTTAACACTGGAAGTATATAACATCCCTTTTAAAGAATGTCTGAAATGTTACAACATTAAGAGCAAAATAATGCACCTGCAAATGGAATTTCATTTGTGTATAACCCCCACCCACTCCCCAAAACCACACCACACAGAAGATCTTTACATCTAAAATGTGAAGTTTTCTGTTTACTCCCCTACAGTGCTGTAATGTGGCAGTGTTGTAGCCAAAGACAGAGGCCCACACTCGACTTGATTATTCATATGAGATAAAGTCTATCCTTGATAAACAAACGCTTTGAGGGAGGGTCAATCCTTCCAAACTTGACTCAGTGCTGACAAACAGATGCTCTCACTTTTTCAACGAAGCACATTTCCTCACTAGGGGGCTCACTGGAGGAAAGACATCAAAGGAGGACAATGTGCTAATGTGGAACTGCATGCACTGCCCGACTCTCCAGTCTGTGGGCGAGAGTCAAGATAAGGAGTGGGAGTGTATGCAAGCATACAGAAAGGAGAGCAGTACACAAGAACCTGAGAATCAAGGACATTCTGTTTATTTTCTGCAGTATTTTAGTCGTCTTGGCAAACACTGCAGCATGCAGAGAGAAACCGAGGAGTACAGTTAGTGTAAAAAAACCTTGACGTGTACAATCTGATCAGATGACTCTTCAATCCACTAGCCTTTAATTTGTTGCTATGTAACCATTTTACCTTCTTTTTTTCTATCAGGCAGAGCTTACAGTTAACTGGAATTGCCTGAGAATTAAATGCAACTGAGCTCTGAACGAAAAGCAATTCATTGCATCAACATGATGAAAAGCAGGTGATTGGTGGAGACTGAAGGCTATACTGAGATAAATATAGGGAAATTAGAAACTATTACAACTCCTTAACATCAGGAGTTATCAGTCCAGGTTGACAATGATCAAAAAGTGGTGGCTGGTGACTGAATCAGAGTATGAAATATAAAGTTGGGAACCAAACAAATTAGATCCTCAAGAGAGGAAAAACTGACAGATTGCAATAAAATAACTTTGCAATAAAATAACTTTACCATTATCTAAGCTGCTCTATGTCAGAGGAAAGTTCCATTATTTTATTTTCATTTATCTGAGGAGTGTACATATATTGGAATCTTAAAAGCAAATGATGGTAGGATGGACGCTGCACCAAACCATTGTGGTAAAGAGAAATGAGCTGAAAGGCAAAGCTTGCGATTTATTGGTAAATGAAGGTTCCAATCCTCAACTATGGTCACAAGATTTGGCTAATGTGAGAAATGAGATCATAGCGAAAGGCAGCTAAAGGGAGCTTCCTTTAGAGCCTGGGACAAGCCTGATGACCAATGCGCCATGGATTTTGTTACGACCCCCGTGGCGGGTCAGTTCACACCAGGAGCGTATCAGTGCCGTCCACATAAATGGATTTGAGAGATTGTAAAATAACAGGATAATAGGAGAATCTTGTGATTCTCCACTTCCTGGATAAACGTCTCGTCCATAATGAAAAGACAACAACAAAAAAAACATTAAGACCCTCTGACCAATTGATGCAATGTTTACATAGTTTACTAAGCGCAAATATGCACCGGAGCTTTTATTTTGAAATTGAGCAGAAACTGTAACATAGCCCCCATGTCTGATTTCCTGCCGGGCCCTATCTGAACTGCTGAGCTTGACCCGTTCTTGTGCTATGTCAAAAAAGACCCAATGCGGATGTTTAGTGGAGAGCTGCAAAGAGACACTTCTGGGATGCTTCTGACATGCACCGCGGCATGCCCGGTGTGAACCAAACCACTGACTAAAACAGCCACAAATAGCTATGGAGGCTGTAACGCACACGCGCCTGTTAGAAATTGGTCTTGTGAGATCGAATGAAGAGCTAATGGCGTGGAGCTGATGATTCTCCTTATTTAAGGGAATCCGCTTAAGTGGTTCGAGCCTCTGATTCGGATGTCTCCTGGTCACCTTTCCTTGGAGGTTTTGTGGGCATGGCCTAATCGTGGCAGACCCAGAGATTTAATATACGTTCTGACCGGGACACAGCTTAGATATTCCCTGGACATATTGTCTCACCTATAATCTGATAATCTTAGGCAGAAGTACACCTGAAATGCTTAATTTTAAATCACTTTATTACAAACTACTTTTTCTAATAATTTTTATTTATGTACCAAATGTTCACAATTATGCAAATTCATTCTTTGTGTTTTATTGCTATTCCCCTTGAGCTCTGTATGTCATACATCAGGGTTGATCTGGACACAAGTGCAGGACACCAAACTGCAGAAAATGCATTACTAGTAGTAAATCAGATTAGTTTCCATTGAGGGTTGGACCCAATGCTGCCCTTTGTCACTGATTTAGTTTTTTTTTATGGACAATTTCTGAATTTCTAGGTGAACCTGAGGTGTTGAGGGCATCTGGTTGGGTGGCCTCAGGACTGGGTCTCTGCTTTTTGCAGATGATGTGGTTCTGTTGGCTTCATCGGGCCATAATCTTCAGCTCTTGCTGGAGCGATTCACAGCCTAATGTGAAGCAGCTGGGATGAGAATCAGCACCTCCAAATCTGAGACCATGGATTCATTTCTCCAGGTCAGGAATGAGGTCCTGCCCCAAGTAGAGCTCAAGGATCTCTTGGTCTTGTTCACGAGTGAGGGAAGGATGGCTCAAGAAATCAACAGGTGGATTGGTGCACCGTCTGCAGTGATGTGGACTTGCATTGGTCTGTCGTGGTGAAGAAGGAGCTGAGCCAAAAGGCAAAGACTCCGCAGGGTTGTTGGACTCTGCCTTAAGGCAGTTTTATACTCGCGCGGTGTCTGCGCATGCATCATCGCCGTAGGCAGTGCAGCTCCGCAGAGGCTCAACGCACACCTTTTCCAGACTTGATGTTCAACCCTGCTACGCAGACGGTTACACGGAGGTAATCCCTTGTGATTGGTCAGTTTGGGATCATGTGTTACCGGATTTCTGGATCTTCTCACTGAATTTGTGTGGTAGCCACCATTTTTAAAAACAATAACCAGTGAATCAAGTTGATGAGAGGCTGATCGAATTATTTCTTCGTTTTCTTCCACAAGCATAGAACCACACTGGACGCCATTGTTGTTTTACAACAGAAAATACCTACAGAACTGAAGTGAGCCATTAAAAGAACTCCAGCCTGGTAAGTTTACCGGCCGATACCACCCCTGCTGCCACCTTCAGATTAGGAGGAGAAAATGCAACCACACACTAAAACGACGAGCACCCCCTATGCGCGAGTGTGAGAGCAAACTCACCAGTGTCAGCTATGCCATATGCACACAAACATTGTAAAATTCCACCTTTAGAGATAGGGTGAGAAGTTCGGTGATCTGGGAGATTAGAGTCGCTGCAGATGCGGTGGCTCGGGCATCTGGTCAGGATGCCTCCTGGACGCCTCCCTGGTGAGGTGTTCTGAGCACGTCATCTATATAAAAAATAAAGCCTACGTTGGATTATCATTAGCATCTTTTCCTAAACCATTTTAAATTTCCTCTACCACCTTTCATTAACCCTTAAATGCTCAAAAGGTTGAGCCAATTTTTCAGACCTTTTTAAGACCCACCAAAGCCATTGCTACCTCTCAGTATATGTACTTAACCTTGAGAATTAGAACATGTTATCTTTCCAACTGTCAAGTTTTGATATTTTGAGCATGAAGTTACATCTCAAGCATTTGCTAAAAACTTTGTTTTATTATTGTCAACTGAAATAAATAAGATTAATCAATTGTTTTGATCTTTCATTCCTCAGCGAGGACATGAAAGGGTTTACTTATGTGTCATTTTTAAAAATCATTTTCTGTCACAATTTAACCTTCCCCCTCCCAATATGTTTTATTATTTTCTGTTTTCTTTTTATCATGAGGAAAACGGATAGGTGGGTTTCTCATACTTGTTTGCCATTTTCAGTGTCCTCATATTTTGTGTTTTCTTGAATTATTGATTGATCAAATTTAATTCAACTAGCAATACACACACACACGCAAAAAAAAAAAAAAAAATCTGCCAAAATTTTAGGAATAAAAGCAAACTAAGCATATTTAGCTTTAAAATTTGTTAAGATTCAACAGTTTGTTAAAAGGTAAAATTTAGAGGGAGTTACAGTAAAAGAAGTTAATGGTGGTTGGGTGCTGCTGCTAATCAGAGCCTCAGAGTGAATGCTTGGAAATCGATTGGCAAGTATCGCCTCATCAGTGGAAACCCTGCTGAAGCACAGCAGGTTAACAGATGTTCATCTCAGTAGTGGAACAGGATCAAATGAAGTCTGCAAGGAGCCAATTTTAAAACACAGAGGAGCATCCATCACTAATTACTACCATTATGTTCAGAAATGGGAGGATACGCATGTAAGAGCTTGCATTTAAGGTTCAGCTGGGATGCTACAATTTCTAAAGAGAAGAATAAAACAAAATACACAGCTCTTATCAGTTTCAGGTTAAACTCCTTCAATGCATTAATCTGGTTGTTAGTCTAAAAGGAAACAATTCTGTCAATACGTTCAAACATCATATAAACACACTAACAAAAGACTAAAGCAATCTTTTTAAAAACATGTCATGAAAAGTATAAGTTGAAAAAAATGACTTGCCCTTCATGGTTATTTTAAGAGTGATCCCTGGCACTAAGCAGCCAACCGAAACAGGAGTAGAACCATGTGATAGCGGTACAGTCATGCTTATTAGCAAATACTGAATCCTGCTAACATGTTAAGCTAAAACAAGCAAGATATGGAAACAAATGTATTTTAAAATTAAGTTAACTGGGAGTGATATTAGCTAATGTGGGGAAGCATATCATCTCATGTTAACATATTAGCTAACATGGGCTAATATATCAGCTAACTTATCAGCTCACGGTAGTATTTTAGCTAACCTGAGCTAATATATTAGCTAATTATAACACATGATGCACTTAAAACCACACATTGCTAATTATATAGCCATAAAGTTATGTGCATGTGATATTATGGCAATAATGCTATATTCATCAAGTGAAGTAATGTTTTTTAAAGACCGTTCTGTTCTATACAAATGGTGTAAGAAGTAAGCTGTGGGCAAGATGCTCAAAAAGAGCGATGCCCATCACAGTGTATCAAAGATATTTACAACATACATAACTGAGCATGAAGGGGCACAATTAAACCAAAGTATTTGTCTTAGACTGAATTGGATTTTAATTTTCTTTCATTTGTGTTGTTACTATTTGTTTATTTGTGCTGTAATCAAACTAGATAATTATTAACTATGATATTAAATAGGAAATCTGAGGTCATGTCATTGAACGTTGTATGAAAAATTGAACTTGTGGTTTTTATTTCCTCAGATGTTTTGTATATCTTAACATAGCCTAAGCCATTTAGTTCTGAGATATTTGTCTGCTCTAAATGTATCATGCAACTGACAGTTACTGCATTGGGAATTGCAGAAATGATTTGATTGTCCTGTTGCATTTTAGCTTTGACTGTTGATAGATTTTTGTATGAATCCAATACTTTAACAAGCTCCCCGCAGGCTTACTTCCCATTTAGTGCGCCAGCATGCGTGCGTATATTAGGGTGTACATATATCATGTCTCCTTATGTTCGTGTCTAAGTAACTGCAGTTTCCTTCCTTTTATAATTCACTGCATCACTTCAGATAATCCAAAATTAAGATGGCAACCTTTTTTATGCTGTTGTTTTATCCTGAATAGCACCACATCAGGGGCCAAGTGTACGGGTGTTTGTAATCTGTGACACTGTGTATTTATGAAAAAAAAAAACTTATGTTGTAACCGCACAACCTATTAATGGACAATAAAGGAGTAGCGCACTGTAAATATATGTTTTCTTTTTCTTGTGTTAGCTGTAAACAACATTAAATTACTTTTATGTTATGAAAACCACCTATGCTGTTGCTGAAATGACAGTTGTTTTTTTTTTTTTTTTTTTTGATTTAGAGTTAAAAATGACTCAAAATGCCACCTACTGGTTCAAATCAGGTTAAGTTATTTGATAAAACCTGGAGAGGTTTTGAAGATTATTTTTGCCTGGGATGCATTAATATTTGAGAAAAAGCTCCGAGTTACCGGAAGAAATGTAAATCTCTGATAAAACTCTTTTCTATATTGATGTCTAAAGAGAGAATAATCTCTGATATGGTTTGTGTGGTAAGTGCTTCACTTCAAGTGCACATCAGTGAAGAGCACTCAAATTCTCTAGGTTCTCCAGGTCCAGCAGAGAGACTCCCATTGGTGTTTATGTATTGCACAATTTCCCTTTTTTTGTATGATTCCAATGCACCCAGTAAACTAACTAAAACTACCACAGTTGCAAACAAGCTGACCTCCTAATAACCCTAACCCAAGGACACAAACATTATTATGTATCCAGATAAAATAAGATGTGATCTTTGGCTTCACTCTTTTGATGCACACGTGTCACATGACTGCACTCTTTAGCAACAATTCCATCTATTATTCTCTTTTATAGTTCAGGACTGGACAGCAAAAAAAGAAAAGACCTGAGCTTACAATTCTGCTAGCTCATTGACATCAAACATTTTTGACCTTGTTTTGCAATGTTGTGCTCTGTCATGTAATTACCTGCTATAAATCAGCTAGTTGAGGGCAGCCAAAGTGAGTTTTCTCCACAGGGTGGCCAGGCTCTCCCGTAAATCCTGTTTCCACCAGCTGGTGCAGAATGTAATGTGTGCTGGATTAAATTCCTGTATGATGGGAAAACACAACTGACTATAGCAGGGCTACACTGTTCAGAGGCAAAGCTGGTACCAGTCTCAACTTTCTGGGTGATCCCTACACTGCACCAGCATGTTGGTCTCCTAGAAATTAGCACATTTTTTACTTTTCAAACCAGGTTGGTTTTCTGTCCATGTATTGCCTCCAAATGTCACTTGTTAATCACAGTCTCTAGGGCATTTGTTTTCCCTTGATGGGGCCCACCATAATTATGGCTGCCATTATGACACATGGAGTACTTTGTTTGGTAATGCATGGGTTTCGTTAATGCTGTTGCACAAGGCCACCCACAATTAGAGCCTTTTTATTTTATTTTATTTTATTTCTTTCCTAATATTTTTGTGCCACTTTGGATATGATATTGGAAGTTTTACTCTGGGGGCTAAGTTGGGTCATAAATAAGAACTGAAAAGCTTAAAACTAAGAATTTGTTGTGGTCTACTTTACAATAAAGCTTAAATTGATAAGGTTTTTTTTTATAAATTCTGTTACACCAGAGGGTCTTGTGTCTTTGAAATTTCTACATTTATTCATTCTCATTGAACTGCAGGGTTAGCTGTCACATGTCCAATCAGGTTAAGTAACCATATTTTACAAACCAAACTTAAGTGGGTCGAACCCTTTTTGAAAAAAAAAAAAAAATAGGGAAGAACAACCTGAGAAAAAAATGCCTTCCAGCTGAATGATCCTGTTAACTGATATAATCATATACTGTTTGTTGAGAAGCTTATAGAAAAACCTTTCATGTGTATATTTTGCCTTGTAGCTGTCATCGTGGTGCACCTATATTCCATTACAATAAACTGTTTCCAAATGTAATTGTAGCCTGGATTTCAAGCTTTTAAGCTGTATTTCAAGTCATTGCTTTTGCAAAAATTTAAAGAAAAAATATGTCTGCTGTTGTTAAGCAGTCATTTTGATAATGGGTAATGAATCTTTTTTCCGTCCTCCAATTTTCTTGACTTCTTTTCTTTATTAAGTAAATAAATTCCAGAAGAAAACCCTTAGATATTAATAAAAATATGCTTTTGTTTCACAATTTAGGGAAAGAAAATGGCAAAGGAAGCTAAAAGTAAGTAGAAATGCTCAGATAAGCTTCTCAGTTAGTTTATTTTGTGAGCTGAAACGTGTGTGGGAGGGCGGGAGAGGTTTTTTATTATTATTATTATCTCTGCCTCTTTGTAATTTGAACAAAGCAACAGCTTTCTGCACTGGTACCAATATTGTTTGCATAAGGTAAGTAGGCTATGTGTGTGTGAGAGAGACAAAGGGGGAGAGTGGGAGAAGGAGCAAGTGCTTTTGCCTTCAGGTGTGTGTGGTGTGACACTGTTAAATCACAGTAGTCCTCATGATTTTCTACCACTTTACACATTTCAAGAGGTGGTAGAAAAATATTGAATCTTTTTCCTGTAAAAGACTACATTTGTGAGCTGTTGTATCCTGTTCATGACTAAACTTCATTTTCAAGACTTTTTGCTGCCAAGAGCAGTTAAGATATAGTCTAAGATCTTCTTTACTTTACTGCTTTTCATACACTTCAACTGTGATTGCTTATGTTTACTGATGGGAAGCCATAATAGGAACTTTTAAAAAGCACATTACTGTTGTCAATACAGGCATTAATTACAGGAACTGTGTCCCTAACAAAACAATTAATAGCTTTTCAGGATCTTCTCTTATTAATCCTCGCTCAGGGATTGTACTGTTGGGATGCTGTTATTTGTTTGCCGCTTGGCAAATTGTCAATGGTAAATAAAAAAATTCTCAAAAGAGTAATTAGTCTTTTAAGTAATCCATGGATTAGATATGGATATGGACAGCTGTCATGGGATTACAGTGATACTGAATAAATCTTAAAAACATGTACGAGTATAAAAGATCATTTCTATGCAGATTTATATTAATAGAAAAGGACATTAAAGATGTGAAGAAGTGGGTGCATGGACACCCCTGTTTAAAGTGTTACCCTGAATAAACAAGCATGTAAATGTTGACTGATTTCTAATTTCCTAAAAACAAAGTCAAAGATGCATTCCTTTTATTTTTCTAGCAAAGTCAAAACTTTTTCCGTTTTTTTTATTATTATCTTCTAACTTCTAACTCAAGGGGCTTCAAGTGTCACAGTGTGTTTATGCACATGTCATTGATGATCCTAATCCACGCTCACAGGAAAAGGCAGGTGCGTGATAAACAAAAAGTTCAAAGACTAAACCACAAAGTGAACCAAGGACACATTAAGGTAGCAAGTTTAGAGTTGAAAAATGAACTCTAAGAGGTAATCCAACAAGATGTGGACGGGCAGGATGAGGTGGGGCAGAACAGAAAGCAGAACAATGGATACAAGATGCAGTTTGTGTTACACTGGACTCCTCAGAGACAAGGGCAGGTTAACATTCTTTATTTATAAGACAGGATAGATCTGAAGACGTCTTACTGTGACAGGAACCATGGAAGGGAGTAGGGGTGAGTCCGCTGTGTGTAGGTTAAGGTCCGACAATGAGTGACTGAACTGATGGGGTATATGAGTGGATCAGGAACAGGTGTGGAGGATGAGGGAGGTGAGGAGTGAATGGAGGAGCAGAAGAACAGGGGAGTGCTGGAGAATCAGGGGAGTGGCAGGACAGATTGTAACAGTTTGAAAGACTTTTAGAGACTATTAGGGCTAGGCACATTAACGTGTTATTATCACGTTAAAGCAAAAACAAATTAAAAAAAAAAAAAAAAAAGCAAAAATTAATTAACACTGTTTATTTTATTGCGCGTTAATACAGTTGTTTTTTTTTTTTCTACAAATTTCTTGCACTGGTTTTGAACACAGAGAAACCACATGCAGAGGCCAGAGTCTGTTGTTCAAGACCCGTACCTCCATGTCTAATCCTACTGTAGCACTACATCTGATGTAAACAAAAAGGAGAGAGCAGGTTTATCAAAATGAGGAGAAGTTTTACATCTGGCACTTAAAAAAGAAGAAAAAGAAACAACATTTCTATTTGTCCAATCAAATCCAATCAGCTGATTTTGGACAGGAAACTACTCCCAAAGCTCAATGATAAACTTTTTTTTTTTTATAAACTAAATGTGGTTTTATCCTGGTGGATATAAGTTTTGAGGCAAGACAGGAAAGGTAAGATATTTTAATGACAATGTTTTACAAGTGTGAAGCATAAATTAGGCCTTCTTTTGCCTCTGGTTTATTAAATCTTGGTCATAGCGAGATTAAACTTTTAAAATCTTGGAGATGTGTTCTTTCAGTAGGGGAGTCATTTGTCCATGTTCATGCCATCAGGTGGACACGGGGAGCCATGTGTTTGCAAATTTTTCAGACTCTGTGTACCTGATCTTTTAATTGTTTCTTGTCTTAACTGTGTTTGGTGGTAATAGAAATGGTTTTACTGAGCTCTTAGCTGAGATTCTGGACTTTCCGTGGATACCACACATCTATAGTTAAATTACAGACCTAACCCTTGACCCTTGACCCCTGGTAGCAAAGGGTGCAGGGTGCGGTACAGACAATGTAAGAAAGCAAAATTAAAGAATTTATAAGCAAGAAATCTGGATAATGAACCACTGAAGCTGCATGGATGGAAGTTATTGTGCATATTGTGAATATTTCTCTCTGCTCACCATCTAGAAGCTGTTAGATTCTAATCCTGCTTTCTGTCTGTTCACCTGATGCTGATATTCATCACATATTGTTCCTTCTGTGTTTTGAAGGAAGCAGCTTCACAGCTTTAAATTCATCCTGATGACCTTTTACTTTCTTAGTTAATAAAGCCTGAAATTTTCATATATATATATATATATATATAACTTGGAAAATTGGAAGTGAATCTTGACAACAACAACAAAAACTTTGTCCACCTTAATTTTGAAGATTCTGATCTGATCGATTCAAGCCATGCATTTAGAGGATGGCTGCAGGATGACCCATTGGATATATCACACAGTTAACCTCACAGTAAACACATGCAGTATGACATTATTGTCCACATTCCTTCACAAGTCATTGCATGCAAATATTGCTTGATTGTGACCAGAGTGGGACAGAAGAATCTAAAAAAAAAACTGCTGCCCGTTTGACAGGAAACCTGAGAATAATAAAACAAAACGCAAAGATGGAACAATAAAAATAAATAAAAAAAATTAAAATCACTGATGAAATAGAAATGTCAATAACTTGTCATGTGTTTGGTGTCATTTTGGTTTGATGATGCTCAAATGTGAACAATATGATGAAGGAGACTTTAACTACAAACTGTCATTGCAGCAGAACGATAATGGCTGGGAATGGGAAATGTGTGCTAGCAAATACAGCTTGGAAACTTTGAGCTGCTTTTAAATTATTATGCATGATTAAAGGAATTTTACTTTCTTTTCAGGATGGGCAATCACAGTCTTATTTGTAGTAGACAGAAGTCAGAGAACTCTCTGACTTTGTAGAACAAATTTGGCAAAAAGGAACTAAGCTAAAGCTAGGAGTTACTAAAACATGTCAAATAAACAGCAGGTTTGCACACATTAAATCTTTCATTTTATTCAGTGTGACACTTAGCTGCTTTTCAAGCCTTTTAGACTGCAATAAAAAAAACTGAAAAAAGGAAGCAAGGCAAAAAAATGTTGAGTAGGCACTACTCTTTTAGTCTAAGAGGATGGCTAGCAGTTGGTGGCAACTATGTTTTGCTCTCAATGTACATGAAACACAAATGCTTCCAGACATAACTTGAAACACATATCTTCGCTAACCAGAAGCATCAGGGTCTCATTCATATGCTGGGCAAGGCAAGCTCAGTCAAACATATTGAAAAGATGCATTGTGGAATCACATTTGTGGCTCAGATCTCCTCAGGCCTCTGACAAACTCACTGGCATGATAAAACAAGACTTTTTGAGCATTCTTGCAGCATATTGCTCTCAGTGTTAAACTATAAAGAGCCAAAAGAGTGCAGTTTGCCAAATGCCTTGTAAAGGGTTCAAGTGTTACAAAATCCCAAAGACTGTACTCTGAACAGTTTACCCGAGTAGCACTGGAGCAGCATAATAGTTGTTAGAGAAAAACTATAAGCAGAACAGGAGGATGCCATTATATTTTATTCTATTTGTGAGTAAACCTTTACATCCTTGATATGACAATAGCCACTTTAAATTATTTTATGACAGGGTTTAATCGTTTTTAGCAAACATGAGGTAATCATGCATATCTGGATCAATCATAATTAGGTACCATTAAAACTCTTGATTTTTGGAAATTATAATAAAAAAGTGAGATTCTTCTGAAAAGAAAGTTAAAAATGACTCAGATGAGTGAAGTATCTAAAACTTCAACTATTCTTTAAGCTGTTAGTGGTGAGTCAGGGGGTATGCCATGAACATCACTCACGAAAAAGACACCTGAAAAAGTCAGACTCAAACTATCTCCATTTCCAAACTATCTCATCAACTCATTTCATGGACGCAGAAGAATGCAAACATATTTTTACCAAAAACAGGCAAAGCTGCTGCTATTAACAGAGCCAGAGAGGTGATATGGCAGAGAAATGCTGACAGACCAAATATGTTGCATGTAAGTGATCCATGTTTAGGTATTTCATCCTTTGAGATTGATATGACAGCCTAGTGCAGGGCTACTCAATTCAGTCCAACAAGAGCTACAGTCCAGCAGGGTTTCCATGTATCCCTGCTCCAACACACCTGACTCAAACTGATGAGTCACTGTGCAGAACTTGGTAGGCTGTTATATCCATTTAATTTGATTCAGACATATGGATGCATTGTCACAGCTGTTGACATAATCCACCAAAAACCACTTTACTCCCCTTATTTATGAAGTTTCTGACCGTTTTCAAGCCTTTAGAGCTGGGATCACCAACTCAGGTCCATGAGAGCAGGTGTCCTGCAGGTATTGGATGTTTACCAATATTATACTGTATATTCTTTATAGAATATTTTCTTTTTACTCCCTCAATAATTACCAAGAACAAAGTCATTCATATACCTATGTGTTGGTGGTTTCCTCTTTAGTATTGGTAGAATTGTTGGGTTAAACGGTATGTTACCATCTCCCCAATAAACTTTTTTCCTAATATTTGTTTTACCTAATTAAACTTGATGAGTTCTCATATTAGCTCCCCAGACAGAATTACTCCCTACTTACAAATTGGAGGACTCCGTCAGCTATTGAATGATGGTAAGACATTAATTTCCTTTAAAAAAATGAAAAAAAGAAGAAGAAAAAAAAAACACACACACTTGTACAAAACAGTTTCAGATAAGTTTGCCCAGTTTTCTTCAAACAGTTCAACTATGGTCATACAAAAGGGCACCACGTGTCAATAATCTAAAAGTATTCCTCAAAGTCGTCTGTGGTTACACTCTTTTTTTATTTTTTACCATTTCTAAACATTATGTGATCTGCTTTCTCTAACAGACTTCGTGGTTTCCCTGAGTGTAACTTGCTCCCATTGCTCTTAATAACTGTCATTTCATAATTAGAGCATTAACAGTTACCTGAAAAGTGTTTTGCTCTCATGCTGTGGTCTTGTGGGTATGAATTATTTCGATTTTCAAAATACTCAGTAGCTGCTTCGAGGCGCCTAAAGGCTTTCTTTTTTTTTCATTAAGTTTTGAAATTCAGACCACAAGAACTTTGTGGTAACAGTAATTTCCTTCCAGTAGTTCCTTAACTATTGTCATTAAGTGCAGACATGATTGCAGAGTAGAAAAGGGCACCACCGCCCAGGCCTGATAATCTTGCTGAAAGTCTTTTTCAGTGTAACGATGCATTTTTCTTATAACTTTTTAACTTCATATAATTTCTTTGAGGAGTTCTCTCCAAGATGTTTCATGATTTTCAAGAAACAAGCAGCTGTATATTATTCTTTTTTTTTCCCACTGCCATTAATTAAAGTATTAACATAGGAAACAATTACTTAAACAACTTTTACTTTCCTGCTGTGGTCTTGTGCTGCCTTGTAGGTATCAATTATTTTCTATTTTACAAAATGAGGTAGCTAATTGCAAAAAACCTGTACTTGTTAAATGTAATCCACTACCTTTATTATAATTATTTCTTATTTTTAAGTCCGGTACATGACGGGTACCCAGACGCTTGTTTTGTTGGACCATGAAAGTAACGCATTGGATTGTTTTGAGTTTGGCGCAAATTGGACACCAAATCAGTAATTTGAGCTATAATACCATATTTATTGAATTTTGGCTTGTTCATGTCCTCTTCATAAAGTGCTTAATCTACTTGACAGTTATTTCTAGCAATTGCATAAGGATCAATCCAGTGCAGCAAAATTCTGAAAAAAGCTTTCAGAAGTAGACACTCCCCATGCGTCTTAAATATTTTGTTTGCGAAAAGATGGACAGTAAGGATCTAAATCCTCTCTGTACGTGGCAATAATAGGTGGAGGAGGTAAAATAAAATGCAGTTTGAGGCATCCTTGGCAGTTTTTGAATCCTCTCACAGCTTATTAGAAGAAAGCTTTCTATTCTGCTCAGTTTGATTTAGTGATTCCATTTGTGGGTATATTTTTAACATCTAAACGTCAGCTGTTGTTTCCTTTATACACTCAAGGTTTTAATATCACTAAGCTGCTTTTATCCTCCAACATTACACAGGCACACCGCAAACAATCTATGAAGCAGTGCGACTTTGTGACGTTGCTACATGCGACTGTCCTGCCCCTTTTATTGGGCAGACACAACGTCACATTCATCCAACATTAGTTGTTGAAGGAGGGGGCAGCTGCTCAGGGTTTAGTTGACTGGTCTTCAAAGCATAATCACCACTGCTGTTGCCCCCATTAGTATGCGACATATGTCTTATGGATAACAGACTGTGACGACCTTAAGAAAGCCGTATGTTATAAATGCCCAAAAGGCTATGCATATATTCCACTCAGCATGTATGAATTACACTGTTTGAAATAACATTGCTTCCTTGGACCACTTTCTAGTTTTCTTGCCTGATATTATACTGCATGTCATTATATGGCTCCTCCATGTCTTTTTATGTGTATAAACTACAGTAAGCGTGAACTGTTTACTGTCACATTTCACATCCTCTGCAACATTTACTTAGCCTTTGAATTGCAGAATAAAAACAACCTAAGGCATTGTTCGGTTCATGGGAGTCTTTGAAGCAAACAGCCCTCACAGTAAAAAAAAACAAACAAAAAAAAACAATGCAAAGAAAAAGGGTTTAACATCTATCAGGGCTGCCCATATGCGAGGGACAGCACCTCATGTACAATACTGATCACCGTTTAACTGGCTTAAAAAATTCTTAACACTATCAGCCTGCTGTTGTCAATCATTAACACTGATTCTAAATGGAATTTCACTTTAAAATGAATAAAAGGTAGATTGTTTTAAAGCACAGCAATGTAATAATGGATCATTTAAAGTGTGAAGACACCACCCATGTCACGTCCCTGTTTTATCATAGAGGAATTACTGGAATTACTGAATTTTACTGTTTGATTTTTTATCAAACAGCAAAATCCAATATATCCCAAATAAAATCCCAGCATTTTTTTTACCTTTTATGTGGCTAACAAAAAGATTGACAGCAAAAAAAAAAAAAAAAAAAAAAAAAAAGAATAGGATAAAATCATTACGGGGGCAATGAAGAAAAAGAAAGTGGTATAATAAATTGTGAATAAGGTTGTGGATGCTGCTCTGTGACAAGTTAGCAGGTACAAATTTTATGAATGGGAGCTTTATATTCATGTGTATGAAAAGTGGGTCCTGCAGATAAAGTCTGGGAACCACTAAGTAAAACATTAAATTGAAAACTATTTAGCAGCGTATTGCCTCTCGCACTAACAGCTAATGCTATTAATGGGATCGGTATGTACAACAAAGATCGGATGTTTTAAAAATCCCAGAATTTAACGTCACCATTCACCTACAAATTTCGATATGAATCCAATAATAAACTGGTAAATGTAGACATTTTTTTTTGTTTTAATTTAGACGTGCATGTAAATACAACAGATCAGATTATTACAATGATCTGATTATTCCCATATGTCTAATTTTGATGGTCATGTAAACAGGCTCATTGTTCTGGTTCGAGTTTACTTTCACACTGCAGGTGCTCAAACAAATTGTACCTTTAAAAACAAAAACTCCTGTCCTCACCTCTCTGCATGAGAAATTAGTAAAGGAGAAGACAAGACAAATAAACAAGAAAACATACTCGTCTACTGGTTAATGCAAGATGACTTCTATTTCTACCACATGCAGGGAAAATATGGAGCTGCCTGAAATCCTAGTTATCCTTCAGTTAACTTTAATGTTCTTCCATATCTGATGGTGAGTTATTTTGTCCTGGCAGTCACCTATAAGCAGGAATGCTTTGGTTGAATTGAATTTACCCACGATGCCCTGCGTTGTAGACCCAACAAATGAAGTTGGCTTCGAGTTAGAAGGGCCAGTGTAAAATGAAGTGAAAATGAATAAAAAAAAAAAAAAAAAAAAAAAAAAAACTTTTGTGAATAGTGAATGTTGTCAAAGAGTGGTGGAAAAGGACATTCTTCTAATTTTCTGATTGAAATAAATATAATCCATCCAATGAGAAGATGAGAATCTATCAAATGTAATAGATTTTATTCAACTTCTGCTCAAAGAAAATATCATCTTCATGTCGACTCTGATTAGTAAAACCAAAGACTAAGACTGAGGGCTTGATGAAACTTTTGCTTTCCCATCTTTTCCTTCAATGGACTAAATTTGAATTTATTTGTTGTTTTGTCATAAAATTAAATAATAAAAAAAGAAAGTCAGTAGATGTACAGAGTGGGGTGTGAGGATGGGTGAAGATGGGTGTTACTGAGATCAAATGAAGGGAGGATCCAACCTGTCAGCATCCAGAAGCCACAATGGGGCAATTATAAATCAACAAGCTCAGGTTTTAATCCAGCAGACAGCACTTTGAGATTGGCTATTTGGCAGGAAACTTTTTGGCCCAAATCCGAAGTTGGGCTGAAATAGCTGATGCTCGGGGAGAAGGATGTAAAGACAGAGCCATAAAGCATGAGTGCAAAATATGGAAGAAGTAAGGGAGAAATGTAATTGTCCCAGGAATCAGATCAGAGAGTTGGTAGTAAAAGGCTGACTGCTGGTATTTCCAGCTAATGAGACTCTCCGCTGTTGGTGGTCACGGTTTGGTCAAACCACATGCTTGTAATAAGAGTAAGCACACACAAAAGGGATTAAAATAACACTGCACTGAAGTTAATAGCTGGTCTGCCAAACAATCTGGCAGACTGGCTGAAAAATACAAGAAATAAATGCTTCTGCTTTACTCAGCTATGATGACTGCAAAACAAATTTAAAGAACAGTCAGGATAAATCTGGTTAAATAAGAGTTTTAATGCTCTTACATTAATAATCTGACTTTATTTTCCATGATCTTCACACTGTGAAAAAAAAAAAAAAAACACAAAAAAAGAACATGACACTGTACAGTTGTGTGACTTGCCAAGGGGCTAAAAAAAAAATACTAGATGTTTAAAAATGTTTATTTTATTGAATTAACCTTAGCTATAGTACTCTTTGAAGTTGGAGTTGTTCTGGCCCCCAAAGAATTCATAATACAAATCTCTTTTTATCCAAAATATGGTAAAGTCAATTTGAGTGAATTTGAATGCTTTCACACGAGTTATTGAAAAATGCCACATAAATACAATAACATATGAACTGTTAGCATGGATATTTTTGTGAACATTTACTGTGTATTTTTTATATGCAGAGCTTAATATCTATAAAGTAACTGATTAGAGGTAGGTGGATTTTTATTTTCAGTGACCCCATCCAATCTCTGAGTAAGCAACTGCCATCCTTAAAAATATGCTGTTGTCCATGTAACTGATTGCACTCTGCTCATGTTAATAACAAGTCAGTTCTTGCAAGTGAAGAATATATTTTTGTCAGAAGCACAAGACATGTTGATCTTAAGCAAAGTTCATCTTATTCTAACTCAAAGACCACAGAGAAATGATTTAATGTAAAACGGAGCTACGGAGCATTTTCTGGTGTCGTCTGGGCTGCATGACTGATGTGTATATTTAGACACACATTAGCCTTAAATATGACTTTTGTTCTGCATTTGGAAAAGAAGTAAGCTGCCTTACAAACAGTGAGGGTCACTCATTCTCAAAATTCAATCCTATTTTTAGGTGGATTTAAAAACACAACTGTAATAAATGACATCAATGGTTTATATGGCACAAGTCTATTTAATCCATCCAGCAAAAAAAAAAAAATGTTTGTCTACAATGAGTTTAAAGGTTATATAGCACTACTGAAACAAAATGGATGCAGCCTGAGAGAACAATGCTCATGAGAAGAAAAAAAGAAAAAAAAAAACATTTCATAACTGGATGGAATCCCTAGACAGATGGCCAGGCGAGGGCTTAACATTGCTTTCTCTTTTGGTCGAAAACCTCTTGAACATCACCTGCTCTCTAGCAGCTGATGACAACAAATAGCACACAATTCACTCCTGACCTCATTCTGTGAGACAGAAAGGCAGTTTACCTGAGCACAGCGGTGACTCGCCATCAGGTATAAGCCATTTGGGCTTATCCAGGTTTCCAAGGATTTTCATTCAGGGTGCATTGCCCACATGAAAGGACGTTTTGTCAGAGGTTCTCCATGAATTATGCAGTGGGAGAGTGGATTTGCAGGTATTGCTGAAATTAATGTGATATGGAATAAAGGTAGGAGATGAAACTGGTAGTTTTATCCAACAGAGACGAATGGGGGTGGGGGTGGGGAATCCAGTTGGTTCCAGAGAGTAGGTTTAAAAGCAGTGATGCACAAATGGTCTTAACTGTATGCCTGAATGCAAACTTGAAGGTCTTGTCATGAATTATTTTAGATACTGTTGTATAAACTTAATTATTTCTAACAGATATCCAATGCCAAATAAAAATCATCAATGTTCAGATATACAGTGATCTGAAAGCTTGTTAATATAATTTGCTAGCCCTAAGAGTTTTCATTTCTATAGCAATTAAAATAGTAGCACATTGATGCATATTTTAAGAGACTGCTTAAGAAATGAGATGCCCAAATGTGAGAGATACGAAGAAATTTCAAAGGTCTCAGACCTTTATTAGTTTTTCAGGTCTATAACTTATTCACAGTTATCCAAAGAAAAAGCCAAGTGATGCCAAATGCAAAAATATGTAAATACTGTAATTCCTTAGGTTTAGGTTGAAATTCACATCAGCCCTACTGAATCAAATCCTAGTTCCTTTTTACACAGAGTTCATTTGAAAAGTCTTGTTTGCTTGTTGGGACTCAACTGAATTGAGTCCCCAATCATACCAAGTCTAGCAGATGCACCCAGAGGGATGCACCCTTAAAGAACAGTGTGTAACAAATACTACCATCCAGAAGTCAAGCTGGAGATAATAAAATTGTTATATCCCATCAAGTCGCTGTCTAACCTAATCCCTTCTATATTGATAAGCTAAATTATCTGTATATGAGCAAGCAAGCAATGTTTGGGTCAGCGGACTATTAGGAGCAAATATGACTTTAGTGCCAACGATTATAGGTAATGGGCTCCTCTTCGCTTAAAATAATCAATGATTATAAAGCAGCAGATGGTAGGAGGATGGCAAACTGTTTCTTGGATAGTTTCCTCCCTGAGACGCCACCTTACAATGGTGGAAGGGTTTGCGTGTCCTGATGATCCTGGTGGCTGTGTTGTCAGGGGCTTTATGCCCCTGGTAAGGTCACCCACGGCAAACAGGTGTCTAGGGGAGGGATCAGATGAATTGGATTGGATTGGCTGCAGAAGCTAGCTCAAGGGATTGTCACCTCTCTGGCAGGGAAGGAGTCTGAGCTGGTGCGCTAGGTTGAGCGTTTCCGGCTACATATAGTTGGACTCACCTCAACCCACGGCTTGGGCTCTGGAACCACTGTCCTTGAGAGGGGCTCCCGGTGAGAGGCGCCGAGCAGGTGTGGGCATGCTTATTGGCACCCGACTTGGCACCTGTATGTTGGGGTTTACCCCGGTGGATGAAAGAGCAGCCTTCCTCCGCCTTCAGGTGGGGGGTGTTGTTTATGCTTATGCACCAAACAGCAGTTCAGAGTACCCACCCTTTTTGAAGTCCTTGGAGAGGGTGTTGGAGAGCTCTCCTTCAAGGGACTCCCTTGTTCTGCTGGGGGACTTCAATGCCCATGTGGTTAATGACAGCAAGACCTGGAGAGGCGTCATTGGGAGGAATGGCCCCCGCTGATCTAAATCAGTGGTGTTTTGTCATTGGACTTCTGTGCTCATCATGGATTGTCCATAACAAACACCTTGTTTAGGCATAAGATTGTCCCCATGTGTACTTGGCACAAGGACACTGCCGCAGTTTGATGATCGACTTTGTAGTCATATTGTTGGACATGCAGCCACATGTCTTGGACACTCGGTTGACAAGAGGGCCAGAGCAGTCAACTGAATACCACCTGGTGGTGAGCTGGCTCACATGGTGGGGGAGGATGCCGGTCAGACCTGGCAGACCCAAGTGTGTTGTGAGGGTCTGCTGGGAACGTCTGATGGAGTCCCCTGTCAGAAAGTGTTTCAACTACCCTTTTCCGACAGAGCTTCAACCATCTCCTGGGTGAGGTGGGGGAAATTGAGTCTAATTGGGCTGTGTTCCATGCCTCTATTGTTGAGGCAGCCAGCTGCAGCTGTAGCCGCAAGGTCGCCGGTGTCTGTCGGTGGACACCAGCAGTAAGGGATGCCGTCAAGCTGAAGAAGGAGTCCTATCGGGCCTTTTTGGCCTGTGGGACTCCAAAACCAGCTGATGGGTATCGGCAGGCTAAGCGGAATGCAGCTTTGGTGGTCACTAAGGCAAAAACTCAGGCATGGGAAGAGTTCGGAGGGCCCATGGAGAATGACATCTGGACAGCTTGGAGGAGATTCTGATCCACCATCCGGCAGCTCAGGAAGGGAAAGCAGTGCTTCATCAACACTGTGTGCAGTGGGGATGGGGGACTGCTGACCTCGACTCAGAATGTTGTGAGGCGATGACGGGAATACTTCGAAGACCTTCTCAATCCCACCAACACGTCTTCTGATGAGGAAGCAGGGTCTGGGGACCCTGGTGTTGGCTCTCCCATCTCTAAGGCTGAGGTTGTTGAGGTGGTTAAAAAGCCCCTCAGTGGCAGGGCGCTGGGGTGGATGAGGTCCCCCAGAGTTCCTTAAGGCTCTAGATGCTATAAGGTTGTCTTGGTTGACATACCTCTACAGCATCATGTGAACATCAGAGACAGTTCTCCTGGACTGGTGGTCTGCTTGGTAAGGTCTATTCAGGGGTGCTGGAGAGGAGGGTCAGTCGGATAGTAGAACCTCAGATTGAGGAGGAGCAGTGTGGTTTTCGTCCCGGTCGTGGAACAGTGGACCATCTCTTCACTCTCTTCAGGGTCTTGGAGGGGGCATGGGAGTTCACTCAACCAGTCATGAGCTTTGTGGAGATGGCATTCAACCATGTCCCCCAGGGACTCCTGTGGGGGGTACTCCGGGAGTATGTAGTGCCGGACCCCCTTGTACAAGCTGTCCGGTCCCTGTATGACCAATGTCACAGCTTGGTCTGCATTGCTGGCAGTAAATCAGAATTGTTTCCAGTGAGGGTTGGACTCCAACAAGGCTGCCCCTTGTCACCGATTCTGTTCATAACTTTTATGGACAGAATTTCTAGGTGCAGCCGATGTGTTGAGGGGATCCGGTTTGGTGGCCTGAGTATTGGGTCTCTGCTCTTTGTAGATGATGTGGTTCTGTTGGCCTCGTCGGGCCGTGCTCTTTAGCTCTCACTGGAGCGATTTGCAGCCGAATGTGAAGCGGCTGGGATGAGAATCAGCACCTCCAAATCCGAGACCATGGTCCTTAGCCGGAAAAGGGTGGAATACCTTCTTCGGGTCGGCAATGAGGTCCTGCCCCAAGTGGAGGAGTTCACATATCTCAGGGTCTTGCTCCAAGTGAGGGAAGGATGGAGCGGGAGATCGGCAGGCAGATCAGTGTGCTGTCTGCAGTAATGCGGACTCTGCATCTGTCTGTCGTGGTGAAGAGGGAGCTGAGCCAAAAGGCAAAGCTCTCTATTTACCAGTTGATCTACGTTCCTACCCTCACCTATGGTCACAAGCTGTGGGAAGAGAACGAAAGAACAAGATTGCGAATACAAGCGGCTGAAATGAGTTTTCTCCGCAGGGTGGTTGGGTTCTCCTTTAGGGATAGGGTGAGAAGCTTGGTGATCCGGGAGGGGCTCAGAGTAGAATTGCTCCGCATCGAGAGGAGCCAGATGAGGTGGCTGGGTATCTCGTCAGGATGCCTCTTGGACGCCTCCCAGGTGGGGTGTTCTGGGCACGTCCCACCGGAAAGAGGCCAAGGGGAGACTACATCTCTCGACTGGCCTGGGAATGCCTCGGGATTCCCCCAGATGAGCTGATGAATGTGACAATGGATGGGTGGATGGATGGATAGTTTCCTCATGGAACATGTAACAGGGACTACCGAAGTTGAGCTGCTGTCTGGAATACTAGAACATAATTTTGTAAGAAAACTGGTCTTAGGATCACTGGACAAGCAAATCAAATCTCCTGTATGCCACACATAAGGGCTTTAAGAAGTATGATGAATTGAAAAAGTGTACTAGGAAAAAAATATTAGTAGCATTCAGGACCCCTGAATACAGAAAAATAATGATCTTCAATCACGGGAGGTTAACAAATGAACATATAAAGAAGCATGACCATTTCTGAAACATTTCGTGTGGACTGATAAATAAAACTAAAACATTTTGGCTGCAACAAAAAGGGCAAAACTTAAGGGAAAAAATGTGTTTCAGTAAATACTGGAAGGAAATACACTATAAAATGTAAATGAAAGCTCTAGATGCAAGGCTTCTATAACAAGATTTATCCTAAAACATTTCTAAGTTCACAGTAGACTATCCCAAAACTTGCACCTCATGGACCTCCAGCAGCAAAAAGGTCAACAAATAGATAAAAACCTACATAAAACCTGTGGAAAATCCTAAAATGGGCCATGGATCTGTTTTTCGCTCCCACTATTTCTGTTAATCCAAGAGGGCAGCTGTTGCCAAATCTCTGGCATAATCTATGTCCTTGTCTTCCTCAGGATACTGTTGACCCCATACACTTTTAAGCACTGCAGGGTTTTGTAACTGGATCAACAGCCAGACAGGCACTCAGGCAGACAGATGGACTGATAGGTGTGTGTCTACAGTGTCGACATGCACTGAATGTCCTCTCAAGAGTCTTTCAGTGATTATCTGCATTCTGTAGGGGTTAATATGTGCCGTGTTCCTATACCATTGTGGAAAAGTATTGTATGAATATTAATCTTAGTTAGTTAATCTTAGCACTCAGCTGCTTTGTTGAGATGATTTGTGTATAAAATGACACTTTGCCAACCTGAGGTGATTTAATAATATGTGTGGACTAGGAACCCGCTGAGCAAATGCTATGACAATTTATCTAATTGACAGACTATGACTCACTCTGTCTGGCACTACATTTCAATTACTAAGTCTGAGTCCCTGGTAGTGCTGCTGAACTGCTAAGGGGAGGTTTGAGTTTTTTTGTTTTTTAATCCAATTTGGTCATACACAAATATCCTCTTTGGGAATTTTGGAAATTTTGAACCACAGTTTGTTTTAAGCTGCATAGACTCTTGACCAAGAACCCCTTTGGATCAGTTCAGGCAATCAGTGGATCAGGGCACTGATGCACATCTGATGTATAGCGGCAGATATAATAATTAGCTGGCATAATAATCAAGGATGACCAGAAAAGCTAATGAATAAGTAAAATAGATTCAGATACTTCTGTGGATGTCCTGTGTGTCCAAAAGTGACACTTTGGGGTACCTTTTGCATTAAAAACTAATGCATGGTCCTGTGGTACAGGGACCACCAACTCCGGTCTTGAAGGCCAGTGGCATGCAGGTATTGAATGTTTCTCTGCTGCAACACCTGATTCAAATAAAATGGATCTCTCAAGGCTGACTCAATCATTTGGATCAGGCATGTTGCTGCCGGGAAACATCCAATAATTCCAGGATACTGGCCCTTGAGGACCTGAGTCGTGATCCCAGCTGCATTATATCAATGAATTAGAAAATGTTCATTAATTATCCAAAAATGAAAGGGCATTTTTTTTGCTCCTGCATAAGAGTGACCATCCTGGGATGTCCAGGCTCAGAAATGTGGCTTTGATCCTACATTATATAATGCAAAGCAACATCAAGTTTCTTGCTGCTAATTTTTTATTTATTTATTTAAATTCTTATTTAAACAGTGCTTAAAGAGGATCTATTCAAGACAAAGTGGCCACGGTTACATTATGTTTTTAAAATTCTGAATTAATTATTCAGAATTAAATCACTTGGAATTAAAGTATTTTCTCTATTGTCTGCATGGAAATAATAATTCCGAATTGAGGTTTACATGGAAAACATGTTTAATCGCCTTTATTCAATTCCACTTAAAATGGAATGAGAAGGGTTCTGATTGGACAGAGAGATAGAGTAATGTAGCATCATCGCGATATGACAAGGAAACGAGCATGTGTAGAATGACTGGATTTCATTTAGAGCAGAGTGAATATATACAAGATTGAGGAATTATTCAATTCGGCTTTAAAGTCACAATAAACCAGCCGCTTTGGATCTAAGTTTAATTCTGAATGGTCATTTTCATTGGGAATTATGTGTTTACAAGAACATTTTGAAGAGGATTTCATTTTTATTGTGAATTAAAGGGGTATTAAAAGTAAATGTGGCCAGTGATTGACATCTCAACTTTTATACTGTGTTTTGCACCAGTTAGGTGCCACAATTAAAATAAGGCAGCAATATCTTTACTTTTAAGATGTGTTTCCATGATTATCACAATGCCTTTATTTTAAATTTGTTTGACATGTTGTTTGTGTGCATCTTCATAAATTCATGTGACATGTTTGCAAACTTTAATATATGAGTAACAACTAGGGCCAGTGCAGGGACCGATTAGACCAGTGGTAAAAATGGCAAAAAGTTTCTATGACAAGACACAATGTGCTTATTTTAGGGGTCTCCTATACCATCTACAATCCCTCTGCTTGTATATTTACTGCCATGATCTCAAAGTTAAACAAATGCTAACCTGCTCTGCTGTTACCATGCTTTGTTTACACCCTACAAATTTAGCAGCTCTGTCCACTTTGAGTTGTCAAATATGCTCCCTCATAAATTTTTTAGCAACAAGAAGTACACAAAGAAGGTGAATGATCATGCACACAATTAGACCAGTTGCATACCCCCCCAGCAACAGCTAATTCAGCATCCATCTTGCATCTTCTCTGTACTCCCGAGTTCTCTCTAGCTAAAAGCACTCTTGCTTTGACTTTTATCTCTTGCTCTGCCCCATTTTTTCTGCCTGCTACAATACATCTGTCTATATTTTGTGTTTCATGAGTTTTGTATCTCATTGTTTAAATTTAGTTCATTACTAATTTGATTAGCTTCATTTGGTTAATTTGAAACAATTCTTTTATAAAATCCTTGGAGACATTTGAAAGCCTCTGCAGAAAAAAAATATATAATAATTTAAGTGGTTTATTTATCATTATCAATGAGGTTTACAGTAGATCAGTATCCAGATAATCTGAATATTTAAGTTTGCAGAGATATATCTTGGAGACATCTAAATGAGTACAATCTGGTTGTGATTTCTGGGCATGAGCTAGGTTAGCATCTTTATTCCTCATGGGATTTACTGACATACTTAAAGTGGTCTTATTTGATATTGCGTTTGGTGTCTGTCTTTTTCAAACCTCGCTCTCTCCTTTTGATACAAAAGTAAATCAGTTCAAATTAAATTTGCATTTCCAATGAGTGTCTGGAAAATAATGTAGCTGTGTCCTTACATTCTGCTCCAACACAAGGTCTATAGAGGCTACTTATTTCTCTTGGATGCCTTGTTGGATGTGAGCCCAGGAAATGGTCATCGGTCCACTGGTTTGGCACCAAGCTCCCGTGGGCAGAGGCGCAACTCGAGATGCGAGTCTTTGGATCACAGTCAAAGGAATGAAGAAAGCCACCACAGCCTGTGGGCAATTTTCAAATTACAGGAGGGAATTAAAGATGTAAGAAAAACACAGATGATGTATGAAATATGGTTGTTTTGCTGATCCGGCATATAATTACATAGTTAACCAGGTTGCTATATAATATGCTATTTGATATATGTGCATCTTTTTTGTTTAGATACATATAGCAGTTGTATTGATTAGAACATTAATGGTTCTTGCACCAGAAGGGTTGTTGCTTTAAGACACAAATACACATTGCATGAATAAAAAGCATTACCTAGAAAGCATCACTTAACAGCGATTCACATCACTCTTCTTGTTTTGTTGCTTTAAACTCCCTGCTTTTGAAAATATGGAATCAAAGGTGAGGTGACTTTTATCGGTACCACATGCATTTTCCCCTGTAACCTCCTGGTCTGAAGGAAAACCTGCTACCATCAGAGGCATGTCTGCTCTGCCCACTCAAGGTCTGGCAGCTCATTAGGTTCTATTCGCAATCATGTGTGAGAAATTGCCTGCAGGAGACTGATGCTTTCCAGGTTCTTATTTTTTTTTCTTCCCCCACAGCAGAAAAGAAGAGATTCTGCTCACCCTTTGTACAAGCTGGTTAAAACTTGGATGGCTGTGTCTTCACCATGACAATTTATGTATGAATGTATTCCTACATTATATGCAGCTCAGCTTGCATCACTCACCCTGTCACCTGCTCCCACTTGCCTCCTAGCTCCTATTTTCTCGCTCTTTAGTTCAGTTTTTCTGGTTCAACACATCTGAATTTTCTGGGGGATGTGAAGTATATGCCATTGCTAGATGCTCACTTCTACAAGCTCTTGTGAATAATACAAATTAACCTTAACTACTATTTTGATTATGTTCTCTGAATTGACCCATTGGTCTATAAAAATACAACAAATTTTTCTATAACACGTAATATAAAATGGTCTAATTGTGATGAAATTCAAGAGACAATGTTATTTTATTAGCACTGTTCAGATTTCAGATTCTGGTACCAACCCTTTCTTTGAAGCTCTCAGCTTCATTACTTGTGCAGTAATTAATGTCAGAACGTAATCACCATAGTAAAAAGGTTGCACATTTCAGTTCTGCAATAAATGGATAACTACAAAGGTAGGTGTCTTGTTAGATATGCACAGCATCTATTTGCATCTGTGCTGCAATGTACCAGCTCCATGGATATTTTAGTGTCAGGCAGCTTTTTTTTTTATTTATTTTTTTTTTTTTCTTGTCAGATAACAATATGGTTTCTTATTTGGCTTAAAATTTGACCTGTTACAAGCATGCAATTTAAAAGCAGGGTTATTTGGTTCAGACACACTCAGACACTGTATTTATGGTTTGCATGAACATAAACTACCTACATTTCAGGGTGCATTCACACTGGCACTGTTTGATCTACTTTTAAAGTTTTTTCTCAATTGCCAAGACACATTTCTCGAAAGCTTCTCTCCTTTTCTCCAAACTGTGAAAACAAAACCCAATTTTCAAGCTATGCTCACAAAACCTCAGACTATTCTTGCAAAACCAAACTATCACCTCAAAACAGTTTAATATGTGCCCAAAAATGAACTATGTTGTCAAACCCTGCCCTGAGTCAATCAAAATTAAAAACAAGACTGAGCAGTGACTAAACACTACACTGAAAAATAGAAAACACAACTCTTAGGACATGAAGCTGTAGAAATAAATGTTTATTGTTCACAGTAGGCTAAATGGCTGATGTCAAGAACAAAAGAAAAACCTTAAAAAAAAGATCCTCACGTGCAAGCATACTGTATGATGCACACACACACACACACATATATATATATATATATATTTGTTCCCTCATCTAAAGCAACACAGGTCCATTAAATGAAAATGTGTTTAGCAAGTTGTGTCTAAACACATGAAAACTTCTTAACTTAACTTCTTATTTAGTCAGTGGATTCAGGCAACTGAGCATTTGATTCAGACAATAGAGTTTCAGTGTTTTAGCGACTGAGAAAAAATGTAAACTAATCCTAGTGTTTTTCCACGGATAGTACTGTTCATACTATTGGTACTCTTTATATATATGTATATATATATATATATATATATATACATATATATGCCATTCTGAGCGTTCACCACTGATCATCGGCGACATTCGTGCGTGGCAAAAACAATAAACAAAGCAGGCATACTGCTACTGGCTCAGCTGCTACAGCTAGCTTTTCGCATAAAAAAAATAAAAATAAAAAAAGTTACATCCCTGTGGTGCCTTTGGATGTTCCAGTTGTCATCCCAAGAACAGTCACTATATAGTCACTATAACAGTCCCTATAGCGAGAGCGGGGTCCCAGCTAGCTTTTTGCCACCCAACATGGTGAGACAAACAAACAATGCGATGTCATTGAGAATGGGCCATATATATATATATATATATATATATATATATATATGAGTTCTTCCTCAAGATTAACCCATAATGTTACAATTATGGATTATGAAAATATTAGAAGCGAACCCTGGACCTGGGTTCATGGAGAAGAAAATCCACTTCATCAACTGGCCAGGACTGGAAACGAAAATCTTTCCCCTTCAGCCGGTTCAAGTAGACAATGAAGCAACACCAGTGTGGAAACCTTATACCAGGGCTACTCAATTTGGTCCTACGAGGGCCGCAATCCAGCAGGTTTTCCATGTATTCCTGTACCAACACACCTGAG
>JBAFTB010000027.1:14745856-14760110 GCA_037177355.1 Melanotaenia trifasciata | reverse complement strand
GGCTGCAGTTGCACACAGCGCCTGTGGCGGCAGTCGCGAGTCTGATTTTGTAAAGTCGCCCTAAGTCCCTTTAAAGAGAAATTTAGTGGATTATGCAATGGTCTCCCCTCCCCCATCATGCTGCTAACATTTTTATATAGTTATTCCAATTGAATCAGCTTACTGTAAGTTCATTCATTCATTCAGTCTTTTGTATTCCAAAATGCATTTGAATTATTTAGGATGAGTGGTAATAATTTGATTATGGTTACTTTTTATCCACTAAATATTGTATTAAAGCCACTGTTAGAATTTACAGTGTAGTTGCAGGTTTAATCTGTCCCTTTTTTATTCTCTGTTTCCTCTTGATGAATTTATTCGGAATCAACAACACACTCAAAGGTGGATTTTGTTTATTACCTTTGTTTGTTTACAGTCAGTGTAGTTTAGATCTTTTCAACCCAAATGGCCACGAACTAACCTTTCAAACAACTTTAACTGTTTTTTTTGTCTCTATTTTCCTATAATCTGGGTTACAGTTGCAAAATGTAATTAGTAAATAATATTTTAAGTATGATGTTATAAACACACATGCAGTACTTAAGATTTATAATGTTATGTTAAGGCATGAGTGGATATTCGTCAAATTTGGTGTTGACACATCATGAGGAAATTAATTATGCAAGAGATTGAAAAGAATACAAGGAACATACAATGCTCTGCAGGGTTTCTTTTTCTCTTTTTAAAGGCCTAATTGCAACTTGTAATGATTTATGCTAATGACATGTGGCCTGTGTGAATAGTTTCTGATTAAAAATCCTCCCACACTGCCTTTTGAACTGGTGGGGATTGAAAAAGCTTCTCCTAAAATGGTTCTGCAAGTTGGAAATGTTTTGAAATACTTGCCCTTGTGGCTTGATCAAACAGCTCATTGTAAATGATCAAACTAAAAGCCCCTTATGTCTCATTCTGCTTTTGCAAGGAGGCTTTATAATGTTGAGGGCCCTCTTGAAGACAAAAGGATTCCAAAAAAAAGGAAAGCATGCAGTCGATGTAGGAGGGTTGGACTAATCTTGAAAGATGAGTGAGGGTAAATGCAAAGACCTGCTTGTTTATTGTAGAAAATTGTGGATATTTAAATCAGTGCAATGTTTTGAGAAAATCGAATTTCTTCTGTATCATTGTTTTCACTGTATCATATGTTTAGATAGGCCAAATATCTATTATCTGATATAAATATATATTATAGATTATATGCTTACATTACACACGTCATTGTGATGAAGTAGACCTATCAGTTACAACAGCAAGATGTATCAGCACTTAAAATCCTAAAAAGAAAACATTATCATTATATAAGTACTCAATAACTGTATGTATATTGACATAATTTTTGCTAATTAAAAACACAGAATAAAGTCTGGTGCAGTTTGCATTTATCTAACAATTTACCACCCTCCCTTTCCTTTGCTTCACAATGATTTAGTCCAGTGGTTTACCAGGTGCATCATGTTAGGTTCACTTTAACTTACAAGTAGAAAGTAAAACTTGAAATTGGTTTGGTTTGCTATTAACAGCAAACGTTAATCAGGTGTTTACATGGTTCATACAGGACAACACAAATAAAGAAGCTATTCATTTATTCATTATCTTGACTGCTTAGTCCACTACGGGTTGCGGGTAAGCTGGAGCCTATCCAAGAATTTTAACAGGTGAGAGGCAGGATACACCCTGGACAGGTCAACAGTCCATCACAGGGCCAACACATAGGGACAAACAACCATTCACACACACACACTCACTCTTAGGGAGAATTTGGAGTAACCAATTAAGCATTTCTTGGAAAGTGGGAGGAAGCCAGAGAACCTGGAGAGAACCCACACATATACAGGGAGAACATGCAAACTCCACACAGAAAGGCCACTGCCCCCCAGGTTCGAACCTCCCCCAAGCCGAGGCTCAAACCATTAACCTTCTTGCTGTAAGGCTGCGGTGCTGACCACCACACCACTGCGCAGCCCATATAAAAACTAAAGAAGCTTAAGTGTTCTAAAACTTATTTGTTCCCTTCGAGACCTTTTTGATGAAAGATAAAACAAATGAAAGCCACAGTCATGGCTAGGTCCACCTGGGACATGCATTTCCCTTTACAATTGCCCTATTTTTTGGTGTCATCGATTTAACAAGGTGTTGGTTTCACTTTCCCCGGCCCGTGGCCGGGTTCTGTGTAAATGCGAATACTGCTCTGTGATTGAAACTCTGCGAGACCTCCCTGCTCTTCCGACTCCCTGATTGGTTGACTCCAGTTACGCTTACCGACTAGTGGGAAATCGACTTGGACATTTGATTGGACGACTGCCTTCCCGCAAAACCAACCAGCGGAACACCTGGCCTCTAAAAGGGAGGAAGCGCCAGCATACGGGGCAGCTGGTCATTAGGCCCACAGCTCACCATCTGGGATTGTGTTGTTGAAGTACCTGGTTTGATTGATTGTAAGAGCATTTGGTTTCCCGATAGTTAGATACACGATTGTGTTTGGTTTATGTTAAATTGAGATTGTTTGCTCTCATCGTTTGTAAGTAGCTTTTGAGTTAAGTTTTATAGCTTTATTTGGTTTGTAGTTTAAATAGCTTTTGATTTATTATGTGGTATTGATTTTGGTTTGGTTTACAAAAGAAGCTTAGAGTAAGTATAATAAGATTTTGGTTTGTATAGTTTGGTAAAGTTATATAAGTAAAGAGAACTGTTTATTTTGTATTTGCTAATTGTTAATTGTTGTTACCTCAACTGAGGACACCTTCAGTTAATTGGTTTTCATTTTACTTTAACCGAATTAGATATCCCGTACCTTGGACACCTTTTGTTGTTTTGTTTTGTGTTTGTATTGGAACCTGGGTTTATATTAAAACATTGTATGTATCTTTAAGTTTGGTCGGGCTTGTTTTTGTTGTCGACCCCTTAGTCCCCGGGATTTTGAGACGGGGTCGTAACAGTTGGAAACATTCCTCTGATACTTTGCTTCATATTGACATGATAGCATCACACAGTTGTTGGAGATTTGCCGGGTGCACATCCCGTTCCACCACATCCCAAAGCTGTTCTGTTGGATCGAGGTCTGGTGAGTGTGGAGGCCCTTGGGGTTTAGTGAACCCACTAGCTATATTTACATGGAAAAATATTTCTTCTGTCAGATAAAAATCTACCAGAGATCTCAATGATTCCAGCTAGCATGTTTACATGGACATTGGATAAATCCGATCAGTTGTGTTCATAACAGAAAAATTGAATACAATCAATTCTTTTGACATGAGCATTACCTACGAGTTTGGGGTTTCTTCCAAAAGTGCTGTGTCAACTACACTCCCGTTCCAATCATGAAAATGTTTCAAGCATCCCTCTCGATCAGATTGAAAATTCTTTCCAATTGTGGCCAATTGGATCAGTTGACATGTTTACATGATGCATTTTTATCTTGATTGGATGTTTGATCAGATCAAAAGTGCTCCATATAAACATGTATTGTCATGTTCAAGTAAGCAGTTGGAGATGGTCTGAACTTTGTGACATGGTGCATTATCCTGCTGGAAGTAGCATTAGAAAATGCTACGCTGTGGTCATAAAGGGATGGACATGGTCAGTAACAATACTCAGGTAGGCTGTGGTGGTTAAACCATGACATGTTGGTACTAAGGGGCCCAAAGTGTGCCAATAAAATGTCCCCAACACCATTACAACGCCAACAGCCTGGACCATTGACCCTATGCCAAATGGATCCATGTTTATGTACTCTTTCCACTAAATTCTGAGCCTACCATCTGAATGTGGAGCTAAAATGGAGACTAGTCAGACCACACAATGTTTTTCTTCTTTTCTTGTCCAGTTTTGTTGAGTCTGTGTGAATTGTAGCCTCAGTTACCTGTCCTTCGCTGACAGGAGGCACCCGATGTGGTCTTCTGTTGCTGTGGCCCATCTGCTGTTTTTCAGAGATGCTGTTCTGCATACCTTGACTGCTGCCAGTGGTTATTTCAGTTCCTGTTTCCTTTCCATCATCTCCACCCAGTCTGCCCATTCTTCTCTGACATTAACAAGACATTTTGGTTCTGACAACTGCATCTCACTGGATATTTTCTCTTTTTCAGATCATTCTCTGTAAACCCTACAGGTGGTTCTGTGTGAAAATCCCAGTGGATCAGCAGTTTCTGAAACACTCAGACCGACAATCATGGCATGTACAAAGTCAGCTAAATCCCCTTTCTTCCTTATTTTGATGCTTACTTTGACTTTCAGTAAATCTTCTTGATCATGTTTACATGACTTAATGTTTTGAGTTTCTGCTATGTTATTGGTTGATTAGTTTCTGTTTGTTTGTGTGCCTTTAGCAACCTGATTACTTTTTCCATTCATTGGTCATGTAAACATGTTCTGTGAATATGGTGAATGCAGCAGCAATATTTTCTGAATACCCATTTATTTGAGATTTTTCCCAATCTCAAACTGAGGGCTTTGCCAATGGAAAAGATGAGCACAAATGAACACAGCAGATAATTCATGAAAGCTGTCCCTTGCTGTAAGTGCTTTTCAAGGTGCTGAGGCCTCAAATAGTAAGAGGTCTACTCACTTTCATTGGTGTAATTAAATGCTTCAAGCAGACATGAATACTTTTGAGGCATACAGACCAGATTGAGAACACTATCTTTGCAGTTGTCGCTGTGGTTGCTCTACCTGATTCTTCAAAGCTTTGAGAAGCAATTCTGCAGAGAGCTTCTTTACACTGATCACCATTCCTTGAGCTACAATGATTATTTTTCAGCAGTGAGTTAAGTCAGTCTAAATCTCTCTTCTTTCAAATTTAATTCCTGCTTTTTTTTCTCTTTTTTTTTAACTTTGTATTCAACCCTGTTTAAAAAAAAGAAAAAAACAAACAAACAAACAACAAAAAAAAAACACTGACATGAAAGCTGAAAGTTGATTGAGATCAATCGTCAGGGCTTCTACACATGAGAATTTTTTTCCCCCTCTTTTTAAAAGCAGCCTGCTGCTATTGTAATTTGGATAATGCATTTGTCAAATGGTTGGGACCAAAGCCATTACATTACTCTCTCTACTCCATTTTTGTCTTGTATCAAGCCTTATTCACCACTGTTTGGCTATATCTAACTACAAGAAATGACACGTAATAGGTGGATCTTATCAACCAGACTTCATAGAAATGCAGCTGTGGTTTGGAGGAAAATGCATTCTGATTGGATTATTTTTGAGAAGCTAAACTTGAATAATGCTTCATAAAACACTGAAAAAGTATCAGTAACAGTAGCTGCGTTTCCATTACCCCTAGAATTGTACAAAACCTAAATATGTTTGGTTTGTATAATCACTACTCCTTGAAAGTATGATATATTAAACTAAGTCATTTAGGTGAACAAAAATAGTCCATGTTCTTAGAGCCAATTTCTGAAGCCGAGGATCAGACTGCGAAGGTCCCACCTTCGGCCACCACTTAGTTTACAAGGCACCCAACCTCAGATTTCCTCCCCACAGGTGGTGAGCCCACATGAAGGTGACTACTTGGGGCCTCTTCAGGCTCAAACCAGTTGAGCTCCAGATGTCAAGGCTTGGCTACCAACACTTGCCAGTAACCTCTCCTTCCAGGCCTGGCTCCAGGAAGGTGGCCTTGTTTCCCTGGATCAGGTTAGGTTTCTGATCTGTTCCAGCGAAGTAGTTGAATTACTCATAGTTTGACCCCTCTCATGAGGCCACTTTGCCTTGTGTGACCCTAACAGGCTAATGCCCCAGAAAGAAAAATAAAAATGACCTTCAGGTAAATGGAAATATTAAAACCCCTCCAGCCTCAAGAGAAGTTCAAGTATCTCAAGGTCTTGTTCACAAGTAAAGGAAGAACTGAACAAAGGTGACCAAAAGAACAGAACTGCAAATGAAAGAAGCTGAAAGGAGTTTCCTCCACAGGGTGTTCGGGTTCTCACTTAGAGACAGGAAGTTCAGTCATCCAGAAGGGGCTCAGAATACAGCTACTGCACCTCTGCATCCAGAGGAACCAGATAAGGTGGCTCTGGTATCTGGTTAGGATGAGTGCTCTGGCACATCCCAACATGAAGAGGCCCCAGGGAAGACCCGGGATATGCCAGAGGGACAACGTTTCTCGGGGGGCTAGGGAATGCCTCAGGACTTCCCTGGACAAGCTGGAAGAAGTGGCAGAAGGAAGGAAGGAAGGAAGGAAGGAAGGAAGGAAGGAAGGAAGGAAGGAAGGATGGATGGATGGATCCAAAATGCAAAAACCATGTGTGAAAAACAATATATGAACCCATGATTCAATAGTTTGTAGAAGCACAGTGATAACTTGGAAGTAACAATTTCTGTATATGTTACACTGCTTCTGATTTTTGGTATCATTTTTGTTGAATAAATACAGACACACTATAGTATTTATATATTGCTTTTTTGAGTTTGATTTGACCTCATTTGAAGACTTGGTAAAAACTGTATGCTTTGTTTATAACAGTATGTTATAATGTTCTTTTCATGTGACTACATGTGTTGAAAAAATAGCAATGAATTAGAAAACAGACTTTTTTTTCTCTTCACTGGTGAAAACTCATTAATCCATCTGCACACAGCTGTGACACTTTGATTGACATCTTTAACAAGAATAACACAGTGCTTGTTTCCTTAGTATCATGTCTGTGCTCCATAAATTATCTTATAAGAATTTAAAAGAAAAAAAAACAAAAAAAAAACGTGGGATTATGGGGGGATTTACAGCTGTGTTTACTACTGGCATTTTAAGTGCTGCTATATTTTTCTTCACAGCTGCCAACAAGGGTCCCTGATGATTTAAAGGCTGAGATCTTCTCGGTCTCCTCACAGCACAACAGCCTAGATCATGGGATTAGTATTCAGTTATTCAGTGATTTGGAACTCTACCTCTAAACGAGCCAGCATCCAGCTGCCCACAAACCATCTACCGTGGTTGCTACTAATCTTAAGCAACGAGGCTGCAGCTTAACTACAAGACTTATTTTCATTAAATCAATGAGTAAATTGTTTCTTTTATTTTGCCAAACAACTCTCTTTTTAATATTTTTGTTTCCTGCTGCCCAAACATTTAGCCGTCTGAAGTCAGTGAAAGAAGAATAATTGTCAAAAAGCTGATTTTTTTTTTTTTTTTTTTACATTTTAGACTTACACTCAAATATATTTGTTGTTATTTATTTTAGGTAATAAAACTCAGAGATGTTCACAAGTAATTTCTTGCATGTCAAAGTAAAGTCGCAAGTCACTTTTAGTTGTAATAAGTAAGTTCACTAAATTTTGGAAAACCTGTATATTAACTTGAAAATGTATGCAGGCTAGTAAATGTGCTTTTAACACAACGTATCTAAGCATTTTTAATGTCTACAAAAATTCATCTGGAGCCATCAAAAATGAATAAACAAGATTTTTAGAAAGCCTCAGATCAGCTGAAACACTCACTTTATTTAAATCCAAGTTAAAGACCCACCTGTTCTCTGCTGCATTTCAGTAGTGTAAATAATGGGAGGAAAGGTTGGCTTGTCATTCAGGCTGCAGTTTATTCTCAACAGAAACATCATGTTGGTCAGACACGGTTGGCTCTTACAGGCAGCTTTCATGCAACACACTGTAAAAGACAAGAAGCCTCTGTAGTATGGGGAGGTTAGCTAGCTATCTCACATCATTGGTGTTGCATTTTACCAAAACCTTAGTATAAGAGTACAACTAAACCATTCATCATACATCTCAGTCATAGTCAACAAATACAAAAATACTCATCTAGCTGCACCACCCTGCATGTCACCATTCCCACTGGCTATCTAAGTTTCAGTCACCAATCCATGCTTACATAGTACTGTGGGCTCTGCACCCTATCGTTATTTAACAATAAAGGATTATTCTCTTCCTCATCCCCTACATACATTATATTGCCCAAAGTAATGATGTCTGCTTGTACATGCACTTTAATGAAATCACAGTGCTTAGGAGTGTGTTTATAGGTTGAGGTTAGGCCAGTGGAGTTCCACTACACCAAACTCAGTCATCCATGTTTTTATGAACCTTGCTTGGAACACCCCTCCAAGAATTTGAATTGGACTAAGTAGTATAAAAAATGGAATGATGAAAGTAATCAGTACTGAGAACATCTCCTCTCCTAAAACCTCTATCACCCTGCAGGTCCAGCTTTATCTCAGATTTTACTGTAGTACTTGTCTGGCTTTCACACTATAAAAACAAATTTAAATAGAATTAAATAGGTTATACATACTAAGGTCTCTAAATACATTGAGCTATGAATGTAGTTCCACTCTTGGAAGTTGATTTGGCTAAATATCTAACTAAACATTTAAATGGTAATTTACCATTTAAATGTTTATTACTCAATATTGGGTATTTATATTTACACATACCTCCAATATAAGACATGCATAGGACATTTTATAATTTCTTTCTCAGTCAAAGGAGGGAATAAATGCTAGTCCAGTTGCCAGTAAACAATGTCAATGTGTATGTTTCTGCAAATGTGACAGATATGTATGATCTAAATGTCCCTGACAGCAGAAAAAAATATCACTGTCACAACAAACACTTCACGTTATTGCAAGCCTGATAAGAGCAAGCCAAAGTATGCCCATTTTACCTAAAATCCACTAAAAAGTCTAAGATATATCTCCAAAATAAGGTAAATGTGTATACTTTGTATGGATGTTGTGTGTATTAGCATAAGTGTGGTAACATATGTTGAAATACTCTATAATCCAGAGGTCATGTTTATATTGAACAGTAGTGGTTTAAGAACTGAGCCTTGAGGAACTCCACATGTGATTTTTTTTTGCTCAGATTCACAATTAGCAATTAAAAAGAAATAGTCATATTAAGTAAGATTAAACCAATTAATTTTGGCCTTGTCTTTCTTCTGTAACAAGAGTAAATCAGAATCAGAATATTTTTTCAATCCTGAGGAAACTGTGTCCACACAAGTTTAAAAGTATTCTGATTCCGACAATTCTATTAATGCATAACAAGTTGTAACGTGTCATGTGATGCTAATCAAAGGCTGTATTTTTTTTCACTTTTTTCACAACATGATTTTACCTATTTCCTGAACATAAAATCTTAGAAATGAAAGAAGACACATGACTATATATCTGACTTATTATTTATGTGAATAGAGCTAAGCTCTGAGTGTGTAAGGGACCAGCAATGGTTTTTCAAAGGTAAACCATTTCCTCTCTCATCCTAAAATTTTAATCCATGGTCAGACCTTGACCTAAAACACTGCTCAGAAATTCTCAACCCACCTTTAATCCAGCAAGCCTGGCACATAAAAGAAAAGTAAGGGAAGGCTGAATGGTTACCATGGGCACAGACACATAAGGCAGAATGTGCAAAAGGCCAAGCCAGTCTTCCACTAGGTTTTCTCTGTCAGATACAACACACAACAGGAACAAAAGAAACGCAGAGAAGATAAAAGGGGCATATTCCTCCTAAAGGCTCAACTTTATCTCTTCTCAAAGTCAAGGATAAGAGGTTATGGATAATGGGTAATGGATGGATGCTACATGGAGCTGATAAAGCTGTAAACAACACTAAATGAGCTTGATAACAGACTTAAACTCTAAAATTAATTTACCCCATCATGACATCCATTTTCACAAGGACTATGACCTATATCTGTGCTTGTTAAGATTATTAATTGCACACATATTTTGTGTAATAGCTTACATGAAATATATGTACATGTCACAGAGAAATCAAATTATGGCCACAGGCTGTAAAGAAGAGCACATTTGAAAACTAGTGGGCATGGGGATTCAAGACATAAATGTGTCTTATTATACAGACCGTTTGGAATACACTGTTAAAGAAATTAATCTATAACAATTTATAGGACTAAGTAATTGGTAAATTATTACAGAGCCTGGCCTCCATTTATTACCTCAGAAGCTAAAAGCAACATGAGTGCTTGCTATAAAATTCATATGCATTACTCTAGAGATGCTTAAGTTCTATTTATGGTTCAGTGGTTTGCATGGTATATCAAAGCTTAAGACAAACAGAAATTAATCAAAAGTTAATAACACCCACTGACTGAAGACATATGTATTCCTCCTTAAGATATATTAAAACATGCTGGTGAATAATAATGCCAAGTGGTTCTCGGTTTTGGTTCTCATTGGACTTTTGTGGTTTCCTTTCATCAACACACCACTGAATATGTCTGAAAAAGTAGCACATCTTCTTTTTCAGACTTTTTGGACAAAAAATGAAACTCAGCAACCCCTTTAAAGACAACAGCACCTATCTGGAGGTATTATTCTGCCTTTAATGAAGACTGTATTTTGCAGATTCATTATTTTCATACCCAGATCTTGTACTGCTGTCCCTCAAAATACTGCTCACATTGAAAAAGTCCCCCACTTGAATACAAATGCGTTCTGCTTGCTCTCAAATTCCTAGAAATGTACCTTTCTCATTTCTAATCTCCACTCCACCAAAGGTCAGCTTTATCTGACTTTCTATTGGCTGTTGGGATTTTGGTAAGATCATCTTGCTACAGTCCAAATCTGCAAGGAGAATTTTTTAAAGTGCATAGAAAAACTCTGAGTGCAGAGGGGAAAGGTAGGGCGTGGGAGCTGAGTATTTATTTCAAGAGAGAGCAGTATAAAATCTGAGGGTCAAAACAACAAAACAAGCCCTTGATAACAGAGAATAATACCCCCATATACTTAGCTTAAGAGTAAACCCTAGCACACAAAGCAAACTGAGCTCACACTTGCATACAGCAAAACTGAAAAATATTAGACTGACATTTATATTTCTCAAGTATTTATTGTTGCTTTCACTGCAGCATGGCAGCTGTAGACATTTGGCACCAGTCTTTTATCTTTAGTTTTAATTAGTTTTTGCTTTATTATTATTATAATTATTATTATTATTATTATTATTATTATTATTATTATTATTACTAGTATTATTATTATTATTATTATTATTATTATTATTATTATTATTATTATTATTATTATTATTATTATTATAGGACAGTGTTAATCACACATCAGCCTGATTAATTCTGGCCTTCACTGTCTATTTAATATAAATCTTTACTTTATTAATCCATATTGGGAAATTAGCTTCTGAATTTCACTCATCTCGAGACTCCCTAGGGAGCAGAGGGTTGCCAGGTTTTGGTGACGTGGGAGCAGATTGGGGCTTAAGGGCCTTGCTCTGGGGCCCACACTGGTTCACCTCCACAGCCAGCTCAGGGGACTTGAGCCTATGTCCTCAAGCCCTAAGTCAACCTCTCTAATCACTAGGCTACAATTTCCCCAAATCCCTAACTCTCCATTCCTTTGTTTAAGTTAAGATTTAATGCTAATACTTATTCCGGCAAAGTCATGCCTTCATTGTTGTACAAACCATGTAACAAAGTGCTGGGCTCATTAGTTTGATTACTAATAAAATAACTGCTGATGAGAATAGGATGTCAACAGTGAAGAGAAAAGGTTTCAACGTCACTCATCGAAGGTAAAGCAAATGCAGCACAATGCGAAGATATGACTTCACATGGGCATTATTTGAATATTAACTATCGTGGATCAATTTCTGTTGATTTTGATCAGATCAATTTTTATTTTTCATTCCAATAATGATGAATAAATACAAAAATTGTATCAATTTGGAAATGGATTTTGATTCCCAGCCCTAGTTTTTAGTCAACACAAAGGGGCTTTGGGGAAGATTTCCCTCTTCTGAGCTTCTTCAGTGTTGTAGCATTACCTGAACCTGGCATATTTCACCCTGGCAGTCTTATACAACACGACAAACCACTGCAAAATATTTGGATTTGATTTTTTTGGATTTTGCTTTCTAGCACAGAAAGTTATTTATTTTTTATCTTCATCTTTAAACAAATCAACGCATCCCTTTGACAGCCTGTATAAAATCTTTTTTTTTTTTTTTTTTAACTCCAGTTCTGGTGAATGTAAAATTTTTTACAGTCCTTTCAGAAACAAGGTAATCGATTAATGAATGAATGAATGAATGAATGAATGAATGAAATGCACCTGCTAATTTAAATTGAAATTAATTCTTGGAACAGCAGTCCATGACCTTCGTGGACAAGCAAAGCAAACATATGACAGCATGTCTCGACTCGACGCAAAGCCATCTGTGCACTGAAAATTACGTCTAAACAAAGAAGCCATGAATGTGATGTGTTAAACTCTACAAGGTGTCAAGAGTGGAACCGGCAGAGGCAAACTTAATTGTGTGTGCGAGACTTCCCCTGGAATCTCCACACTGTCTGGTGACCCAGAGAGTCACACATTGTAATGAGTGCAACAAAGGTTAATGAGGTGCCTTCTTCAACAACCTGCTCCCCGGAAGACTCTCAGCACTAATAGAGAAGCAGAAATAAAAAACAACCTCTTAGTCACACATTTAGATGGAGATTGGAGGAAAAGTCAACCCAATGCCCCCAACCACCATTACGTAAACACACAAAGAATACACTCTCTACCTCTTGAGGGCAAAAATAAATTTTGTGAAGGGCATTAGTGTAGGTCCTTGATGACCAATGTCTTGCAGGTTTTGGAAATTGCAGCACACCTGAATCAGATTGATGGCTCAACATACTTGGGCAGAAATTGATAAGTTATTGGAACCATTTAATCAGGTGTGTTAGATCGAGGTGACGTCTAAAACCTGCAGGATTGCAGCCCTTGAGGACCTGAGTTAGACAACCATGGCATAAGGGAACAGCATTTCATTCTTATCAGCATATATTTTGAATACTCCAGCAAGAAATCATGAGTGTTATTTATCAACTCTACATCATCAAACTTACAAATGTCAAAGACCAGATAGACATGACCCATTTTAGTCAGCGTGCTTTTCATTTAGTCATTTATATTGTAATTCAGACATAAGCAAATGAACAGAGGATTCTGACCATCTCCTGCATCCTTTATATGCACATTTTAGTCCATATTAACAGAACTTACAGATGCATACCTGGGCACCTAAGCAGTGAAGTCTGTAGTGCTGCATTTGAACAGTATTGGTCTTTGATATAACTCTGACTGAAACTGTGTGAGTGTGTTGTGACAGCCCCCTCACTAAGGTGAATGTGTTCCATATATTGTGACATTGTTTTTTGCTTAAGTTGTTGTTGTGATTTATTTTGGGAAAAGTCACTAATATCTCTCTCTCTGAGGTCTTGCTGGGCGTGACTTCATGGAGTGCACACATGAGGGCAGCCTAAGGACCCAAGCTGCTGGAAATTGTCCAATGATCACCTGATTGGGCTGAACCAAGGAGTCAGAGTAGAGAGGAATGGGTGTGAATGGGGGTTTTGATTAGTTTGTTTTCTGTGAATGTTACTTTTGCTTTTTGTTATGTATTAAGTTTAGTTATTCACAATGTATGTAGTTTGTAAATAATTTCAGGGAAGTTATGTTGTAAATAGTAGTTTTTTTGTATTTAGAAATGTGAGGGACACCATCTTTTTGTAGGATGGTTTAACCGATAATTATTTAGGTGCGGGGGGGGGGCAGAGACGTGATGCTGGTTGAAAATCTGAGACTGCTGAAACTAACTAGTGATGCCTGCTATTGGTGAGCTGTTTGTAAATGTAAGGAAAATCACTTATTTCTAATAAAAAGATGTGCTAAGAACTGACTGTGGAGATTCTTTCCATGTGTGTGAGATGCTTTACCCTTCAAGACTGCTGATTGTTTTCCTGTTTTGATGGTTCCATAACATCTACAGCCCTACAAACTGTTTTGGTTTTGTCAGCCTCTCTATTAATATGATGAATTATTGGTCATATATATAGTTTAGAATTAATTAATAATTTTTAGAATTTTTCTAGACTGATATATTTGTAGAATTTAAAATTGTATGGAAACCTTCTCCAATGAATAAATAAATATGTATTGTTGGCTTTACTTGGGAAAATGATGGTAAAGCTTTCAAAGTTATTTCTGAAAGTTCCAGGAGTATCAGAAGAAAAAGAAACATAACTTATTAGTGACCTGAGGTAACATCAGTGACTCTTAGACTGAATACATACATGCTTTTTGTTATGCATAGACATGTTTTTATCATGGCTACCTTGCATATTTTACTTGTTTGAAGTCTATTTTGTGCACATGCTCAGAAAATGGACATTCCGTATCCTGAACTATCATAACATAAGGACACCTGCCATGGTCACATCTACAGCCTGTCCGTCCTGGGA
>JBAFTB010000027.1:14683334-14722959 GCA_037177355.1 Melanotaenia trifasciata | reverse complement strand
CCCCCCCCCCCCAAAAAAAAAAAACAAATACCTGATTTAACATACACCTTTACATGTAGTATATACACACTTGCACATATAATTCAGCAATGAATATGAACACAAGGTAAATCCTCATAACACTCATTACACCACCCTCATTCCTATATCTCTGAAAACAATGTCTTTGTACCTCATTTTAAACTGTTTTATGTTTGGACACTGCGTCACCTTCATGGTGAACCTGTTCTATCGTCTCGCCTGCTGACGGAAACACAAAAACCTTTCCTGGCTGTACAGATTGAGGGAATATTAAAGTTAGTGTTCCTCCTTTACTATACCTCCCCTCATGAATTGTGAATAGTTTTTGTATATATATATATATATTGGTAGTAGATTACTTTTAGCTTTGAACTCTATTTGGACTGTTTTATATTCCACAATGTCTGCAAATTTTAGTAATTTTGACTTAAGGAATAACAAGTTTATGTGTTCCCGATAGCCAGCATTGTGAATTATCCCTATTATTCTTTTTTGAATGATGGTTAGCAGCCATAGTGATGTTTTGTAGTTGTTTCCCCAAACCTTAACACAGTATTGTAAATATGGTGAGACTAGGACACAGCAGAGTGTGGAGTGATTTCTGATCCAGAACCTTCTTTGCTTTGTTTATTATTGTAAGACCTCTTAGACTTTAGTTTGAACATGTTCTTTATGTGTCAACACTGTCATCTATGGTCACTCCTAAAAATTTTATTTCATGAACTCTTTATTTCCACACCATCTATTTTTATTTTTAACTGTGTATTATCTGTGCAGTTATCAAATAGCATTATTTTGGTTTTGCTCAAATTTAATGAGAACCTATTTGTCAAACAATTATTTTTAGTTTGTTCATTTCTATTGTGTCCTTCGGTCATTTTAGTAAATTGTCCCCAGAAAAGAAAATATTTGTGTCATCAGCAAATAACACGAAATGCAATACCTTGGTAATTTTATATATATCATTAATGTATAGAATGAAAAGTTTTGGGCCCAACAGTGACCCCTGGGGGACACCAAGAGCAATATCCAAACATGAGGAAGAACAGTCACCCAGTTTCACAAACTGCTTTTCCTTTTTCTCATTAATATTTCATGGTTGATTGTGTCAAAACCCTTTTTTATTAATCAATAAATATCCCAACATCATATTTCTTTTATTCTATACTATTTGTGATTTCCTCTATTGCCTCTTATTATTGCTAGTGATGTTAATCTATTTGATTGAAACCCGTACTGATTCTCTGCAAGTATTTTGTGCTTTTCTAAAAAAGAGTCCAATATAATGCTGAAGATATTATCCAGTATTTTTCTTAAATTATGGTGGTAAGGGGACAGGTTGATAGAGTTTTATCGGTTGTAGATAATGGATATTTTTTAAGCTTAAACTTTCCACAAATAATGGTGGAAAAAACATTCCTGAGATTATGTGGTAAAATCTTATTTATTCTGTCAAACATAGTGCATAATATTATCTTGTCTTGTTCTTTGGAGGATTAAGAAATAGCAAAATAACTAACAGCCTCTGACGCTGGGATTGCTCAAATAAAGGATGAAAAGACCTCAGTTTGATTAAGATTGACGTCTGAACTTACTTTGATTCTCTCTTAGAGAAACTTTGTAGGAATTTGGCACAATATAAATTGATAAAGAATCAAGTTTGACTTTTATTTGTTATATCTTCTTTTCCCTGAGTTTCCTTCCTCATTTCCTCTGCATCATTTCCACACCCCCTCATGTCATTGTTTTAGTCTGCAAAATAACTGCAGAAGCTTAATCCTTCTAAGAACAGTTGACATATAGACTTTTTTGTTCAGGACAGCCTCAGTTGTCAGATAATAAGGCTAAATTTATGTTAAGTTAATGTATCAATAGCTATAGCACCATAAAAGTCAACCAAAACAAGAAAACAGAATTTAGTCCTAACAGAACTTTGTAGAAATAACACACATGTAAACATTTACCTAGTCTTTTTTTAATCTGCATCTCATTCTTTCATGTATTGTCTTTCATGGGAAACAGTATTCACATTGAAACAAACACACAATAAAAACTATTTACATATTTACCATATCACACACACACCCTGCATCAAAAACATTTTCTTTGCTTTTTGGACCATTTATTTTTTCTTTTCAGACACATATAGAACTTTCTGCTCACCTGCTGATCTTTGGCTGCTTCTGATTGGACATTACTGTCAATTTCAGCTATGTGATTGGTTGAAAGTTTGACAGGAAGTGGCTTCATCATAATTTTGGTGTAAAAATAGAGGTCTCAGATGTATAGCATTTGTTTCAATGATGAATATAATCAGTAGTGTATTGGAGTGTTAAAAATAAATTCTATGATTATGTTTTTCTCATTCTTCTCTTTCAGGTGCTCCCGATGATGGTCTGCTTTGTTTCTTAGAGAAACAATGAGATGTTTGATGTTGAGTTTCTTTATAGGTGTAGCAGCTGGTAGTCTTTTTTTTTTTGTTTTCTGTTTTTGTATTTTTTTACAGTTACTGCTAATGTTTTCTGTCCTTTTAATTATTTTTATCTTCTTTTTCCTCGCTTCTCTTCTCTCTCCCCTTGTTCCCTCTGGCATGTCCAGCATTAACATGTAACTCAGCGACATCCTCGTTTGCAACACACTGCAGAGTGCAGTCCCGTCTCATCCCTCAGGCTGTCAGCAGGTCACATGTGAGTTGTGTTGTGTTGACTGGTGGGAATGATTGTGGATAGACGTATATAGATTTACAGTCAGACATTGTGCTGATTCCCCATATGGCATTCCTGGTCAATACATCGCGAAAGCTGCTGCTGCTGTTGCTGCCTCTGCCAATAGCCATATTGACTTTCACTCTGCACTTGAGCAATCTTTTTCTGTACATGACACATCTGCAGGACATTTCCTGCATAATTACAAAGGGATTTAAAGGAGAGAAACATTCATCTGCTGGTTTTCAGAAGTTAAAGGTTGAATTCTATAAGAAATGGTTTGAATAATCTAAATTCTTTGGTAAAGATACTGTTTTCAGCATAATTATTATTAATTTAACTTTTTGTATCATTTAGTGATGGCCTAAATAATAATTTGGTTTCCTCTACCTGTTTAAAAATGTCAAGCACTTCCCCATCCCCTCTCCACCAAATTTCCTTACTGATCAGACAATATTTCCTCTCAAAGTCTGAATCACTGCAAACCCCAAACAGCCCATGCACCTATTTTGAATGCTGTCTGCACACACTGAGCTCAGCACGCTGATGTGAAAACAGGCTTAACATGGCTCCTGACCTTTTGGTAATTACCCATAGAGCATTTCAGTCTCACTAAACCCCTGCCTTTGAAGCCCTGGGAGAAAGTACTTCTCCTGAAGATGCACATCTGGGGTGAAAATGGAGCAATCTTGATGTACCATGTGTTCAATCCCCAGCCAAAAAAAAAAAAAAAAAGAAAGGAAAAAAAAAAAAAAGAAACCTCCGCAGGGGTATTCAGATGTTAAGGGCAAAGATCATAAATGCTGTTTCTGGGCCAAGTCATCCTTTTTTCAAGGACATATCTCTGTGGAGGATCAAATAGGGAATCAAAAGTTGCCATCTTTATCTATTTACAAAATGTCTCTTAATGGCTTAAATTTAAAATGGAATAACAACTTAACAGCTGGGTGGTTTATTCCAGAAGCTAAAAGACACTTTAAACATTAACAGACATGTCACTTTGCACATTTTCATTTCCATTATTATTATTTTTTTTTACTACATTGATCAACAAAGGAAAATGAGCCATGCATGATGATTCAATCTACTCTTCAAACAGCAGCCTAAATACCACACCACTATACCTTACCAGGTGATTGCCACAACGGCCACTTAGGTGTATCCGAATGATGCTAGTGGCAGAAAGGCTGGGGGAAATTGCACGCAATCTTGTAGCACAACATTGCGGCCTGATTGAATGGTATTGATCGACCTCAGCATTATGTTTTGTTTCTCAGGACTATCTGAAATGTGAGATTCCATGAAGCTCTATAATTATCTCCAACACAAGCCATGAGAGACAATCCTGACTGTCGATAACAATTTTATTTACCTTACACAACCTGAGACCATCAAGAGAAAAATGCAATTCGAGCAAGAGTAAATATACCAATAAATGTATGAATTCAGTCTGAAGCGTCCAACATTCAGGAACAAACATGCACATTCTAGGAGGTAATTATTATATAACCACTTACTGATGAATTCAGGTAGCTAACCAATCAGATAGCTTAAAACAGTGGTGTCTAAAGTCAGTCCTTGAGGGCGACTGTCCTTCAGGTTTTCAATGCTCCCCTGCTCCATACCACCTGACTCAAATTAAATGGATCCAACAGACTAGGAAGTTCAGTACAATGGCTCATAATTTGAGTGTTGGAGGAAGGACACATTAAAAAATCTGCATTATTTTGTGGCCCTCGAGGAGCATAGCTGTACACACCTGGCTCAAATAAACAGTAATGTCTAATCAGGAGCAGGCAAGGATCAGCGAGTGAGCAGAAAGTTCTGTGTATGTCTGACAAAAAATAAAAATAATGCTCCTCTATGGCTGGAATAAAGCCAAGAATATGTTCTTAATGCACGTTGGCTGCAAAAACAAGCCCACTTGGAGTTAGTTTTGTAAGGGTAGCAGGTAAATAGTAGCATTAACTGTAAATGTAGACAGTGTAAATATGTAATTAGTTTCTATTGTGTATATATATGTGTGTGTGTGTGTGTGTGTGTATGTCAGAATTTGCCACGTGTAGTACTTAAACATATACTGATTGAGACTGGTCTTTATCGCAAGATGAAGAAGAGGATATTTAAGAGACACTGTCTGCTGGGATCCAGAAAAGCCGACAGCAGTCTTTTATTTAAATGTGTCACAAACACATGGAATTGTGATTTCAAACACGTGTAAGGGCTTTCCACATGGCTTCACACACTGTTGTGTTTCAAAAATGTTTTATTTCTAAAATAAAAAAGGTCACATTTACAGAAAATAAAATAGAAAGTAGTGCAGTACAAAGCAGAAAACTTGCTGTGACCTCTCCGCATGCCAGCAGTGTGTGACTTTGGATATGAACAGAGAATGTGAGAGACTGAAAAATGCTACTGTGTGATGAGATATTGATCAGAAGACAACAGCACGTCTCTTCAAGGTTCTGAAGAATCCCCTCCCCACGTAAACAGTTGTGTGTTAATTTACCTTTAAATCTGTGGAATCACATTGATACCGACAACCCATATCTGGCATCTGCTTCAAGAGGGAGATGACGGGTAGAAACTCAAAATTTCTTTAAAGTAAACCTGCCAGAGAAGAGGTTCACTTGACGAGTAAGTTACCATGGTGATGGACTCGTGGTAAGACATACCTCACTTTTTGTTATGGAGAAGCCAGAGTTTCCCTCAACTCAGGGTTACTCGGCTTCAACACAACCTGCCTGCTGAAACGGGCCTCTGCTATGTATGGTCCTGGTTTGCCAATTACTCCACGCCTGTTATCCATTTCTATATTACTTGTGTACGTGCGATATATACACTACTCACTTGTCTTTGTCAACTAAATATTCAGCGTTGTTTTCTTATTCAGTCTGCTTTTCTTTTGCATTAACAGCAGCCTCATAACAAACATGACTCTTTAATTTTGGTTGTATAATTTAACCGCCTTAAAAAATAAAACTTTAATTCCATTACTTGACAGTGTGTCGTTAATACCCATACTTAGTATATTAATGGAGATGTTCTTCAAGATGGACACGGTGACATCTTAGCATGAGGTATTTCTGTTTCAGGGTGTCAGTGGAAGACTCCTTTCTTGCAAATGAAGATCCACTGCACAGCTTTGTGTCTTAGTCATTGAAGCTTTCGCTGTTAGCGCCGCAAACTGACTCTTATTTATTTCACCACAATGTTTTAAACGGCCACCGAGGTTTGACCTTTGCAGACTAGCTTATGGCTATAAACGTAGCAGTCTGTGGCATCATTTAATGCTGTGAGCTTCGCATAAATATTCATCTCGTCTACATGCAATGCTAAAACTTGCATGAGCACAGGCTGCATTGTGAATGGCGACCTTGCATCACACTAATGCATCTCGACAGGATCTGCATCACATCATAACACAGAGTCCCATTCAGTTATTTCCTGGGATATATTCATATTCATAATCCAATTAGCTTTTACTCCAAGATAAGCTTTTTTTTTTTTTTTTCCTCCTCATACAAATATGATTTATCCTGTTTGGAGGATTATATCAGATTCTAAATGTTTATCCTACAAGGACTGAGCTGAGCTTAAATGGAGTTTGAATTGTACTTGTTAATTTCCTGTAGTGGAAACAAAATTCTCAAGCGTGACTCGGAAATGTGTTGGATTACCCCCACCCCCAGCACCTGATGTAGATAAGAAGATATAGCCTAAACATGATACATGCATGCATGCAGGAGGTGCTCCCAGGAAGCCTAACTTATGCACACTAACGCAGATCAGTGGGAAACATTTCCCACCGCCCACATACACCCGCACACACACACACATCCAACATACTGCTAATTAGTGTGAATGACTGATTTGCCCTCAGCTCAGCCTCATGACCATCCACCCTCAGCCTCGGTTTGCTTTTTTAAACATCGGGGACCTGTGCCGACAACTGGCTACTTAGGATTTAGCTCCAACACATGCTGTGATTTGCCTCACAGCAGGAGCCTGTTCACTTTGAATGTCAGTAAACAACATATTCATTAAGCATAGCAACCGCATCCTTGGAGTGAGAGAGATGGATGGAATGGACAATTGAAAGAAAATGTAGGATAGCAAGAAAGCAAAGAGACATAAAGGTCTGCTGGAAGAACTACTTACATCTTCATAGGCAAAAATCCTGACAGTTTCTTCAAAATGTTCCATTTAAATGGCCTGGTTGTTTACCTTTTAGTAAACATACTCTAAAAGGGGGAGATGATTCAAAAAGTTTGACTTTGATGCCAGATTTTTACTTTTGAAAGAAAGTTTAACGCTACAGAGCATTTTCAATTGTCTTTGTTTATAGTAGGAAAAGTGGCCAAGTACGGTAACTTCCACTACATAGAGTAAATTTATCTTTGTGCCTAGTCTGTGTGATAGAAGCTCAACTGTTCCTCCCCCCTGAAAGCGCAAATCAATGACATAAGTTTGCTTCAATGTCATTAACTCTACTGATACAGCTCAGACTTGCAGGCTTGTATGGCAGCATTTCCAGAAAGAAACCTCTCTAATGACCCCGAGATAAGAAAAAGATTGAACCAGGCTGTGAATTATCTGCATTGGACAGAGGCTGTGCAACATCTGGTGTGTCTTATAGACAAACAGGCCAAGGTTCCAACTATTTGTTTATCGTGGTATAGCTGGAAGCATGATTCCTCAGAGCGCATCTCCCGACTTAACGATTTGACATTGATACACCACAGACAAAGATGGCGTTCTATAATGAGCACTGATATTAGCCGATCTTGCAGTGCCATGCTTTACGTTCTAGATACTCAGTGATTGGGCCAAACTTTGACAATAACTTCATGCTCGAGGCTGTGCAAAAATGACAGGTAAAACAAAGGCAGATGGTGTGCTGTACGTCAGACTGGCCAAAAGGTTTGAAACATGCAACTCAAAATACACAGCTGATCTAGGAACATCTTAAGAGTGCATGTGGAAAAAATGCAGTGAGGTACCTTAAATTGATTGTCCCGTTCAAGGTGACATTTTTAGAAATCAATGACCTATTATCTGTTGCACTGAATTATGTTTATAGATTTCCTGACAATATGTCAATGAAATTCATATTTACAGTAAAGATGGGCTACCTCATCTACAAATTGGTTGTTTTTATGCTTTTGGAGGGTCCTGAGCCTTATACACTGAGGATGAAACTTTAATAGATGATGCGTCGCTTTTAATGTGAGAATAATTGTAATGTTTAAACTAATATTTTATACATTTATTACAACAAAAGGCCTTGTAGGCTTAAGAATAACAAGTGGTTTCAGATGTTATTCTACCCCATTCCTCCTGGAAGCATGTCTGAGCCTGGAGTAGAGTATGAGGTTGTTATTGCATCCTTGATGAAGCACCCAAATGCAGGGTGAAAGAGGCAGGAGCCAGATGATTATTACAAAATAAATAAATGCACTGCCATAGCAGGATACATGTAGGAAGTACAAAACAGGTAAAAAAAAAGAACACAGGGAAAAAATGGGACTGGGGAGACAGTGAAAATAAACATGGGAACAATGACAAAGATCTGGCAGTGAGCAAAAGAAACAGGAGAAAGTAAACAGAAGAACTTCCACAAGGAGCTGAACGCAACATAAAATTAATCAGGGAACTAAAACACATAAACTCAAAGACACCAGAAACTAAAGAACACACAAGCGCAAATATCCCAAAAGTATTAGCATGAATCTCATGGATCATGACACATACTCCCCTTTTCGAGACTGGTCAGATCTGCTGGCAGTATAGACCAGTGTCCCATTCCTCTGCAACTATGTCGTCATATTACACACAAACATACTGAATTGTCTTGCATTAAACATCATTTTCTTGTATCTGATTTCACCAAACACTAAAGTGATCTTTGATCATAACTATTTAAGTCCTATATGATGCTTAACCATGACCTTCATTAACCAGATTGGTCTTAATTTTGAGTTAGAAAGTTCCTAAATTTACCTTTATGAAACCCGAGGTCCTCAACAGGAGGACATTACGAACAGATGATGCAAAATGACTATTTTGGAGGAGTAAAACCTAGTATTATTATTATTATTTAATTATTTTATTATTATTTATTTATTTATTGTTTTTTGCTGTTGCTTTCCATCTGTTTTATCATTCACTCTTCTTTTTCTTCTCTTTACTTCCCCCCCACACTCCCCCTTCTTTTGTTTCCTCTTGTCAAGTCCAGCATATGTATTCAACATTACCATAACTAAGTAAATAATAATACTCAGGCATCAAAGGAAGCTTTAAATGCTTTAGGCTCCATGTGTGCTATGTGCCATTTTCAACAGTAACACATACAACCAATTGTTCCCTTTGTCTCCAAAACTATTAAAACAGACCTTGTGGTTGGAGACATATACACATTTTTTTGGGGGTATGTTGTTTCAAGCAGAGGGCAAGTATGTTGTTTCTTTTTCTTTTTTTTTCTCCTTGATGCAAACACATTATTTAACATTTCTGAGTAGTGTAACATATTTAAATTTACAGGCTGTCTCCTAACATGGAGCGACTTACTGTTTCCAGCTGACATCTTTATCACTGCAGTACTTGTTGAATTAGAGGCGTCTTATCAATTTGCTTCATATTCAAGTTTATTTTTCCTTTTTTATTATTATTGTGGCTAGAAAACATCTAAAGTCTTCTCAGTGTAAAACAGTGGAATTACATTCTGTAATCTCTAAATAGTGACAGATGCCAAAAGACATGAGTAGAAAGACAGGAAGACTAATTTACCAGCACCAGCAGGGGGAAATATAGAATCAGTTCTATAAAAGCAGACTGATAGAAAAACAAACAAACAGGTGGGAAGAACAAGTCAATGAACCATATTGGGGAGGCTTTAAAGCCATATGTAGGTGGTCTTAATGATGTTTTTCTTATTGCTTTGCTGGAATCTCTTGACTAGTCTAGGTTTCTCTCCTCTCACACAAATACATCTGTTTTGTTCCCTTCTGAGAGAAAAGAATGAATAAATAAATAAATAAATAAATAACAGAGAAAGAGCGGATGTTTAACTTCGCATGGCATTTTCTGTCATGCTCTCACTTCTAAGAGCACTGCAGATGGAGGATGGAAGAGCGAGGGCGGAGGCAACTCTGAACCCCCCCTTCTTCTTTTTTTTTCCACATCCCAGAGCCCCCCTGCAGCTGATGTAATAATCTCAAACGGTGGAGTATAATACAAATCCATGGGAGATGAGAATATGTTCAAACCATTTCCACGCTTTTTTCCCCCTTTTTTTCCCCCTTTTGCTTTTCTTTTCTTGTACAGTTGTGAAGGATTTTTATGTGGGAAAGGAGAAAAGAAGAAGGGAATAAACGTCATGCACACACATGCGCATATAGGGAGCCACACTGACGCATCGTTTGTTGTATAGTCAACTCTTTTTTTTTCTTTTTTTTGGTCTTGTTTTGTTTTTTTAAGCCGGACTGAGACTTGCTTGTAGCGGGTAATTGTTGTACCGCATTCAACAGTGTTTTTATAGCAAGAAGCAAGACTGAAGCAGCGGAATCTTGCAGTAAAGTAACGCCACTTCGTTTAAGAGTACAAAAAGAAGCTGATTTAAATCACTGAAATGAGGTATCACCATCCTCATATTTCTTTTTGAAAAAAAAAAAGATTTTTTCTTTCTATTGCTTTTGAACAATGTCGATTTGGACAGTTCTAAAATGGAGCTACGAGCCTTAAAACTGGAGCAGAAACATCTTTTTTGCCTCTGGAGGGAGAGGACTTAAACACAACAAGCTGAAAAAGAGATTTCCCCCCTGCTCCCTCTTCTCAGCATTCCCTCAGTCAGTCGACGGATTCTTGCCATTACAGCTCAGTAGAGGGTGTCAGATCTTTCTTAGAGCACCGCGCAAGGATGAACACAGTCTCCTCGTTCCTCTTATTGTGATTCCCGATTTGCAAAAAAAAAGAGAGAGAGAGAGAGAGAAGAAGAAAAAGAAGAAGAAAAAGAAGAGGGGAAAGAAGGCGCAAACAATCGAAGCGAAACGCTGAAGGATGTGAAAGGAGGGGATGCGGGTGTTTTGCAGCGGTGGGATCGCTTGTAAAGCCCCCAGCGCGGGGTGTGAATACAGCACCAGGGGAGAGGGGACAGCTCCCGACGCCGCAGCGCGGCGCGGCACGACTGAGAGAGAGAAGGGGAAAGAAGGGGGGAAAAAAGAGCCGTCGGTTTGTTCAGCCTTCCTCGCCCTGCCAAGGTCAGTCTACAACCAGCTGAAAAAGCTAAAAGATGCGCGGGACTGCGCTGCCGCTGGCTGCTTTTGATTTTTATCGCAAACGCGCGGAAGATCTGAGGATTCAGTCGACGTGAAAGAGACGTTTATGTGCGATTATTCATAAGCTGGAAGTCTGGACACCAGAGCAGGTTAGACGCAGCATGGATCTGCTTTAAAAGACTGCCTTATCTCCTTCCTAAATGTCTATATCTCCTGTTTTCTTCTCTCTAATGCAGACTATCGCAGCTCGTATGTCTTGAAAACGGGAATGAATTGCTCACGTTGAAAAATGCTGCTTTGGATTGTTCTCCTGAATGCGGCTCTTTGTGTTGCCAGTGGAAATGTTACAAGGGACGTTTGTAAGGAGCAGATATGCTCCTGCAACGAGGTAGAGGGAGATCTGCACATAGACTGTGAAAAGAGGAGCTTCACCACTCTGCAGCATTTGACTGGCCCGAGCTCACAGTTTTATCACCTGCTGTTGCACGGAAATTCTCTGTCCAGGCTGTTTCCAAACGAGTTCGCTAACTTTTACAACGCCGTGAGCTTGCATTTGGAAAACAACGGCTTGCACGACATCGTCCCTGGCGCTTTTCTGGGACTGCAGCTGGTGAAGAGGCTGCACATCAATAACAATAAGATAAGATCATTCAGGAAGAGTACGTTTCTGGGGTTAGATGACTTGGAATACCTCCAAGCTGATTTTAATCTATTGAGGGATATCGATCCAGCTGTTTTCAGGGACCTAAATAAACTTGAAGTGTTAATACTTAACGACAACCTCATCAGTGCGCTACCTATAAACGTGTTCCAACATGTGCCCATTACGCATCTCGATTTGAGGGGAAACCGAATTAAAACGTTGCCTTATGAAGGGATTCTTGAACAAATACCGGGTATTGCAGAGGTTTTGTTAGAGGACAATCCGTGGGACTGCAACTGCGACCTGGTTTCTCTTAAGGAATGGCTGGAAAACATACCGCGCAACGCGCTGATTGGGAGGGTGATATGCGAAGCTCCCACCAGGCTTCAAGGGAGCGACTTAAACGAGACGTCAGAAGCAGAGCTGTGTCCTTCACAGAGCGGCGGAGTGGACACCAGTTTGGTCGCCCCTCCCACTCAGGAGGAGACCTCACAGCCCCGCGGCCCTCGCCCCACGCCTTACAAGCCGAGCAGAGACGCCGCAGGCGGCGGAGCCCCGACCCCCGGCGGCCACGGTTCCAAAAGCCACTCCAAAGCTCGTGAGAACTGGCAGCTGAAAATAAAGCCCACTCCAGCTGTGACAGGTGTGAGCGGGGACAATGAGCAGCTGCGCAACATGACGTGCCCGCAGTCGTGCAGCTGCAGGCTGGTTGGCTCCAGACAGGGGCTGGGGGTCAACTGCGAGGGCAAAAAGCTCGGGAGTTTGTCCAGCCTCAAACCAAAACCCCTGATCGCTCACGAGCTGAACATGAGAGAGAACAACATCCACGCTGTGAAAAAGAACCAGCTACTCGGTTACTCGAGCTTAAATCTGCTCGATTTGGGTGGGAACAACATCAAGGTGATTGATAACAGCACGTTTCAAAACCAGAGCGAGCTCAGGTGGCTGTACATGGATAAGAACTACCTGGATACGCTGGTTGCAGAGATGTTTGTGGGCCTTGTGAACCTGGAATATCTCAGTTTGGAATACAACAACATCCAGCTAATATCTGCTGGTGCTTTTAGCCCCATGCCAAACCTGAGGGTTCTGTTCCTCAACAACAACCTGCTCAAATCTTTACCCGTGGATGCTTTTCTTGGGATTTCTTTATCCAAAATCAGCCTGCATAATAATTACTTCCCCTATCTGCCCGTTGCTGGTGTCTTGGACCAGCTCAACTCAATCATCCAGATCGATTTGCATGGGAACCCGTGGGATTGCTCGTGCAGCATCGTCCCCTTCAAGCAGTGGACGGAGAAACTGGGGACCGACGTCATAGTCAGCGACCTCAAGTGCGAGTCCCCAGAGGAGTTCTGGAAGCGAGACTTCCGCTACGTGCGGAACGACCTCCTGTGCCCCAAACTGTACGAGCGTGTTCCCCCCACCTCTCTGTCCAAAAACAGCACTTATACACAAGACTTGGGGACACGCTCGAACTCCTATTTGGAGCCAAACAGGGTCTCCATTTCGGTGCTCGTGCCCGGGCTGCTGCTGGTTTTTGTCACGTCCGCGTTCACTGTCGTGGGGATGCTTGTGTTTATTTTGCGGAATCGAAAGCGCTCAAAGCGGAGGGACGGGAACTCCTCCGCGTCAGAGATCAACTCCCTGCAGACGGTTTGCGACTCCTCTTACTGGCACAGCGGGCCTTATCACGCGGACGGGGGCGCGCATCGGGGTTTTGACTGCAGCACGCACCTCTCCACAACAAACGACGCTTAAAAAAAGACTAAAAGAAAAAGCCTGGATTACAAACAGCCAAAACAGACAGACACAAATGACTAAAATAAAACAAAAAAACTGCAAACAAACTTGTAGGAACCAAGTAAGTCAGTCAGGTGCTGCAGGCCCCCTTCCACCCCCTTCCAACTATGTAATATATGTACATGCCAAGCCATCCTCCTCCTTTTCCTCCTCCTGTTTGCCGCAATCGGATTATGGATCCGTAAGACAAGGAGAGAAAAAAAAAAAAAAAAAAAAAAAAGGAGGAGAAAGCAGCGAGGGGATGAAATGCGTGCGTGTGTGTGTGTGTGAAATCTAAAAGGACCTGGGGAATGGTGCACGAACGCATGAATGTACATGTAAATACTCTGACTGATGTATCATAAAATGCATGATGATATTCCGCATGGTTTCAACACACACACGACGGCGAGGAACCATAACCACCATAACCAACAAAGAGGCCAACTCGACCCCTTTCATGTTCTATCAATACTATATATAGATATTAAGAATTATATATGACTATTACAAAGTGCCATTTCTCTATTTTTTGTGAACCTGCAGTTAGGATTTGTATTTGTTGTTTTAAAGTTGTTTGAAGAGAGAAGGGGGAAAAAAAACAAGATTATCAGAAGGAAGTGAAGCTGTCAGTGCATGTTCTTTTCCGTTTAACATTTTTTTTTGGCTTTGTTTTGTTTTGATTGTCGATAACTATTGGGGTTATTTATACTAGGTGGCGGGGATGTCAAGTCCACGCAGTCATCATCTCCTTTATGAATGTAAAACCGTGTTCTTTTATGGTGTGCCAATTGTTGACTTTCAGATATCCAGACATGCAGATGAGCATGACCAGTTAACGTCACTCAGATGCTTCTGCTGCAAAGTTAATGTAGCTAAAAATAACAGTTCCGTGGTTTTGTGTGTCAATGAATATAGCCTGCTTTGAGTGAGAGGAAGGCAAAAAAAAAAAAAAAAAAAAAAATAGAAATAATTTCAATGGGGGGTTTGTACCATCATATTTTTTCAACAACGGAGCAAAGAAGTGTTTTCAATTAATTGAGCTATATGTAATTCGATCTATGTAAACGGCGCATATAGACTGGTATAACATAGCGCTTTTTTAATGTGAGAAAAAAAAGATTCCTCCACAAAACAAGCTTATGGCTATGATTCACTTTCATCCTATTGTGAGCTTTTGTAAAGCCATCTAATCTTGTCCAAATAAGAGAACTGAAACTCACTGTATTTACAAAATGTGCTTGGAATAAGGCTGTATTCAATGGATGGAAGAGGAGGGCAGGGGCAGGAGGGTCGCCTGTACAATACAGACATATGTGAGGTGATAGATGCCTTTTTCAACTCAGCATTTTGGAACTGGAGACACTCCGTTTGTGGGTCGCATGGTCTTGTTTGTGGGCTTGTTTAACAACGCCATGACTGAATAGCTGTTTCTTTTTTTTTGTATGCAGAGCTCAGCTAACAGAGGTGGTTGGTAGGAAAGTGGAGAATCTGCTTCATCTGATCAAAGTATTCAAGGGTATGATGTACATCCAAGTATTCTAACATTTCCCTGTTTTTAAAGCTTAGAGTGATGTGTGAAAAGTTCTGCTGCAGCAGAGTCGCAGCAGGATGTGCAACTAAGAGTTTATTAGCTTAGTGGGTGACTGAATGCTGGCCTGTAATGCAAAGAATTGCAGGGTAACAATTTAGACTTGAAAAAGGTCCAATTAACTTTCTGGATTATAAAAAAAGCTAAATTCCTTATGATAAGTTAATTTTTTAAATTGCAATTTGACTTAAACCTAAACTGCAAGCCATTTATTTATTTTTTTCTGTTTTGGATCAGCCTGTTTCCTTCTTTTTATTTTTATTTGTTTATGTAAAAGTATTCTAGAAGCTTAACCCTTCAAGCACAGTCAACAAATAGACAAGTTTCCAAGACAGCCTCAGTTGTCAGATTGTGAGGCTAAAATGATGTAAAATGAATGTACCAATAGACATAGCAGCATAAAGACCAGCCAGAACAAGAAAACATAATTTATTAATAACAGAACTTTGGAGAAATAACACAGAGATCAACAGTGGCCAAGCCTTTTCTCATCTGCTTATCATTTTCTCAAGTCTTGATATTGGCATTGAAAGACAACACACAACAGAATCGATTTAAATACTGACGCAGGTATGCTTTTTATTTATTTTTTTTAGCTAATTACAGTTATTTATGCTACTATTTATCCATTGTCCTCATAAAACCAGTTGCAACACCGGTCATTTTTGCCACCATTGTGAATCAAAAACATCTTCTTGGCTTTATTCCAGCCATAGAGGACCATTATTTTTTCTTCTTTTCAGACACATATAGAATGTGCTGTTCATTTGTTGATATTTGGCTGCTCCTGATTTGACAGAACAACCAATTTAAGCTAGTTTGTATTTTGACAAAAGGTTATTTCATCTTAACTTCGAGGCAAAGCAGATCTCTCAGCAACACAGTAGTGATAGCAATCTTTTTCTTGTTATGAAAATGTGATAAATAATGGTGTTATTATGGATCAGTCATTGTAGGTTTACCGTATAGAGTCTTAGAACTAACACAAATGTTTTTGGGCTGGATTGAAAACCTCCTGAACGGCATATAAATACCTAGAAAACGTCTATAGATCATCTAAAGGGTAAGCTATTTATCACAGTTTACCCCACAAAGTTACACGCTGCTGTTTCTGACCCGGTTGACAATATAGCAGAGTTTTATGGGGAAATGCTTAAAAAAAGCCAATTTGCTCATTTTCAAGGCTACAAAAAAAAGCAACATTTCATTTTGTGTTATGCCAAACTGTCACAAGCATATTAAAAATCAGATCTTCAAGAACAGCGTGTTAAAGGGAAAAAAAAGTTCTACCGGTTCCACACTGTGGAGACAGAACCAGTTGGCCAAGTATTTTAAAAAATTTGTTGATTGCATTTATTTAGCTTTAGGCATGAATACAAAGCCATGATGAGGTTTAAATATCAACAAATACGCGGCTACAAGTTAAAAATTCATCATGATTATTGCATCTTGATTGTGACTCTGCTATATTTTGAACATATGGACTAACGTGTTGCACATTTTCTTGCAAGACTGAGCAGCAACTTACATATTTTTAAAATGTTTTGATTATTTTATAAAATCCTCCTGGTGATGTTTTGATTTGACCAGCTGATTCCCCAACACAACTCTATGATCACAAAAGACGACACAATTTGAGCATATTTTAAAATTTATCCATTATACCACAGCCACGATAGGAGTGTACAGACTTGATGTGAGATGGGCTTACATCCCTCTTTCCCCCTCCTACCCCTCCTCCATCTTACCCTGCTGGTACAGTATATATCCCCCTGGATGCAGGCAGGCGCTGACCATGGTGCTGAATCACCCCCATCCTCTGCCTCATCCTTCCTCAGCTTTTTGTTGCTGCACACGTGCGCATATACTGTTATCCAAATGTGAGAAAGCAGAAGAAAGAGCAGCTGGAGTGAACATGTGCATCTATATGTGCACACCCTTGCTTTCCCTCACATCCTCTTTCCCCCCCAAAACATGTGAATACAGATCAGCTCAACTTTGAGGACTAACATCTTAGCAGATCATCTCCACCCTGTCTTTTTATCTTTTATTCCTTTTGGTCTTGCTACCGGTCTTTTTCCTCACATCACCCCCCTTTATCCCTGCTTTCCACTCTATTCACATTAGGGGGAAGGAGGGTGAATTAAGGGTTGACTACTGTATGGGTCAATTCTGTGGAATACTGTGCCACAACCCACTGATGATTTGTCATGATTTTCAAACGCTGTGTTTCAAAGTTACATTTATATGCTTTGCGATATTTGACCTGCTTATATTTTGTTAAATAAAGTGTGGTTGAGGTTGAGTAAAATCTCTCTTTGGTTTTAGGAAATGTTTCTTTATGTGTGATGACACTTCTGATTTCTCATTTGTTCATGTTAGTTTTCACAAGGGTAAACAATTATTTTATTGAGACACACACTGAACTTTAAAAACATGAGGTTTCCCAAATTTGAGGGGGGATGTTGTGAACGGATGGTACCAAACTGGGCTAAAAGTGACCATTTTAAAAGCCCTACCTCAACTTTATGTTACTGAAACCTCTAATTTAGTGCTTCTTTACATGATCAGAGTTGGCATTTACAGAGATAATTTGTATTATGATTTAATAACAGTTTAGAGCTACAGCTGCACTATTACAAATAAATATTCATATTCATCCTTAAAGGGGTAGTGCACCTTAAATGGGTTCTTTGAGCTATAAACAAGAATATTATTTTATTGTGATGTAAACCATCTAAACTGTTAAAATTTGTGCTTTAATTTCTTTAAAAACTAGGATTTAGTGGGTCAAAAATTATTCATAACGCCCATCCTCCCTCCAGATATAAAAAATGGCTGGGTCTTGCATTGCAGGCATAGAAACCATGCCGACCGATGCATACATACTGATGCGAACTTGTTATCTGACGTAGATTCACTAGTTGTAGACTTTTACAGAGGTTTTATGAAAGTATTGCTGCAATGGGACTGATTTGCTCCACACACAGAAAAAGAATTTCAAAACATATTTACTGTGTCTTGTGTTTACTGTATTTTGAACATGTGGACTAACATGTTGCACATTTTCTTGTGAGACTGAAAGTGCCACAGACCAGCGCTGTGGCAACAGCTCTAATGGCTCAAAATGATTCGGGTCAGGACCACCTTGCTGTGATGTCTAGCTGAGGGGATTCTGGAGGGATAAAGCCTTCCACCTCAAGAGACTGATCCTTGGCATATGTGAATCTGTATTGCTTTCCATCTTGCTAGTGGCCACTGAGCTGCTGACTATAATTCAATAATTTTAAATTATAGTCAGCAGCATCTGAACCCTCCCACACCTCGCAGTTTCTGGCATTTTTTAAAATTTGGAAGTGGGTGTAATTACAGTGTTTTTTTTGTTGTTGTTTTTTTCAATTTTTTTCAGGCAAGCTTGAGACTTCTTTCATTTATGCTATGTGCAATTTTTATTTATTCTTCATCAGTAACACATTTACTGATATTTACCTTAACTATGAATCCAAAAGTATTCTAATATACTCTCTTGTTGCAAAGATATATTAATTGAATTATGTTCAGAGGCCTCAACAGTAGGTTAACAGGCATTGCCATAATATGACCAAAAAGGCCATTTTAGAGACCTCAACTAAACTATCTGTACTAACACAACTTTAACTTTGATCTGCTTCACTTTACCAGTTTATCTTTGCATAGATAATGTTCACGTGTTGTATTACAATTTTTAGAGAAATTTAGACCTAGATTTTTTTTTTCTTTTAAGGCAAGGCAAAAACTTTTTAGCTTGTGATTTGTGCCATCTTTATTTATTCATCACCAGTATCACACATACTGATATTTACAATTCTTAACAAGTCTCACAAGAGTTCTCTTTACTGGGACTCAAAAAAGCATTCAAATAGACCTTGTTTTTCAGAAATGTACTCATTTCATTATGGCTGAGCAATTTTCGAGCAGAGGCTTAACTTGTAAGCACAGGGCTCAACAGGTTAAATATGAAGGACTGGTTTCAGATTCTACAAGCCCAAATGGGAAAACATCGGGGCTTACATCATTGTAGATAGTATGAATTCAAGATATTCCATGTTTTGTCTCATCAGCTTTCTGGAATTTAGGTTTGGATCCCAATCCCAAAGACATTAGGAGAGTAAAACTTTCATCTTTTATCTAACACCTAAAGGACTTTCTGACATTCTTCAAACGAAAACATCTGAAAATATTAATTATCCCAAGGATTGTTGTTACGTTTTTTGTTCAAATTCTCTATCGAGGACAGTTATTGACTGCAGACAGACCAGGTCAATACTTAAATCCTGTTTTCCCTCTGCTTTGTCTGTAATGTTTGCAGAATGTGGTTTTGTAATGTCTTATTGAAAAATGGATAAAGGGCTGTGGAGCAAAAATGTCTTGAAAGCGTTTTGCTGAGAAGAATCTGCATAGTTCTTTTGGTCTTTGGTAGCTGGCATCCATTTGTTCAGTAACAGAACTGGAATACTGACTTGTCTGACCATAGTATACGTTTCCACTGTGAAATGGTGCATCCAAGATCCCTCCGCATCCAGAGAAATCAATGCATCCTCTAGAAAAGGTTAAGATAAGGCTTCTTACAGTGGAATTTATAACTCTGCTTTTCTGCAGTCATCCCATTGCCCATGTTAAATCAACTATTGCATGTTTCGAGATGCAATGCTCTCTTAAGGATTGAAGATCACAAGTTTGATTTAGCTCTCTTGGTATTTTGTCAATGACATTTCTCCAGATTCCTTGAATTGTTCAATAATGCAATGCACTGTTGAGGGGAAAAAACATATGCTAATTCCTTCTTATCTTTCTTTGAGGGGCATTGTTTTTAAATTCTCTGATGCATTGCTTGACAAACCAAACCAAAGCATTTTCTATCTATCTTTGCTCCTCGAAGACTCAGCCTTCAGTGGATGCTACTTTTGTCACAAATCAGCCTTATTGTTATACCTAAATATCCCCTGTCCCCAACAAACGGATGTGTTTTAAACAAACAAAATTAAGCTGACAAGACAAGACATGAAATACTGGGTTCATACCATGTGCAGTGAAATACAAGTGAATTTAAGTATTATTGTCGCCTACCTTATTCTGTTTTGAGGTTGCAAGGATTCTATCAGAGGAAATAACATGTTTCTGCTTCTTCTTGGTGCAGTACTGATGTAGAATATAACATAAAGAATGTGGGTGTATGCTAATATGGGCTAGTTTGAATATTCAAGATGGTTGAATTTTATTCTTATGCTTTCTATGACTCAGAAGAACAAATAACAAAACTCTGTTGCTATCTTGATTCTAGACTTTCTCCAGCTGCTGCTTTAATACAGTACAAACATTACATGTAATGGAAAATGCAAATGGAATACCCAATGCAGCAGAGGGCTACACAGAACATAATTCTGGATAACAGTGATTCAAAACATCACACTTCCTCTGCATGAATACATTAGAGACTGTCAGGTGTTCCAGTGCCGCAGTCCTGTATGACTCAGTGAACAACAGTGGGACCCATTCATTAATGCGCTGGATAATAGCTGTTGGAAACACAGCGGAGCTGAGGCACCTCTTTTACACGCTGGGCACACAGAACTCCAGCACTGTTGCGGCCCAGCATGCCTGCCGCAGTCCGTGTGATATTCCCCCCGAGGAGCTGGTAGTTGATGTAACACTTCCAGCAGGGATAACATCATCGGAGCACCTCATAACACTCTGCTTCAGTGTAAGTCTCAGTGGCTTTGCTTTGATTTAAGTTGAGGCCATTGAATCCCAAAGTTATTGAAGAGAGCTTGTATATTTGGTCTTTTTTTGGAAAATGGGTCTTTTTTTTTTTTTTTTTTTTTTTCTTTCCCCCTTCCGGGTTACTTTAGAGGTGTCCTTGTGGCTCAGTTTGTCTGGTTACTCATCAGTTGGTATCTAAGCCAACTTGAAAGATGAGCCCTTTTTTTTCCTTTCTTAAAAAAAGAAACAGAAAAAAAGAAGAGAAAAAAACTGAAGATGTGTTTTATGATGTGTGTCATTCTGAATATTGGTCAGTTTCTCAAGCAAAAGAAAAAAAAAACATCCACAATTTCATTTCAGTTTGAGCTCAAGCATCTGCACCTGGCTTTTATCCAACTCCCACCGGTCACAGTCAATGTGTCATCTCTTGTTTTCTAAAAATCCCCCACAGATTTTATGTATGGGTATTAGCTTTTGAAGTTAGCTTTGATCAAAGTCCCACATGTTGCAGCAAAGACATGCCAGCAGTCCCGCACTTCCAAACTCTGCAGCCACTGCAAGGCTTGCTGCTGGTATTAGCCCACAGGTATGTGTGTAGCAGTGATTATCAGGCATTATCCCGTATTACTCCTAGATATTATTATTATTATTATCATTATTAGCCCATCCACTGCAGAGCTCTTGGCCTATAAGTCTCAGTGGTTGGCTTTTATTAGTTCTTTGCAAGCAACAACGCTGCAGTTATGAAATAACTGCCATTCTTTTAATGCTTTGCTTGCAAGCTGTGCCAATGATTAAGATTGGGGTTAGTCTGAATGCACAGATGTTTTTTACATTAGAATGATATACAAGCTTGTGTAATCACTGAGCTTGTTCATATAACTTTTGCAACCTAAAAACAGATCTCTCAATATAATTAGATCAACAAAGTGACATCTTTAAAGTAAAAACGTGTTTGTGTTGGATGGAGTGTTGCCTGAAGCATCCTTTCAGAGTGGCTAATCAGTCCTTCATTGTTGCATATTTGGCTTTGTGACAGCTGAACTACAGCTGGGGGAGGGTGGAGCTTTTAGATCACAGTCTGAAGCAGCAATTCAAGAAATGTCTTGAGGAAAACTTGCATGCTTTTGAAGCTGCTATCAGAGTTCAAACAAACAGAAAAATCAATCAAAGCACTAGATGAAAAATTTCCAACCTGGCTCATATTACCATATCTGCCAGACAGACTACAGAGCAAACATCCGGAGTAATTAAAAAGGATCCCAGCTCACGATTGACCCAGATCTGGTGTCAACCAGCTGCACCCTGGCCTGCGTCAAACCCCTGAACAGGGCCTTTAATCACGATGAGTGAACGGCTGGCCAAGTGTTCCTTCCAGCTCTGAATAATCCTCTTCTTCCAGCCTTCCACCTATCGATTATCTCATTGATTTGATTTAGCGGCCACATGGACGCCCATCCCTCTGTGGCATTTCAGGCATTTTGTGTCCCTACCTGATCTGATTATGGTGCTCAGTGGGGAACAGCAATACAAAATGGAGTTTGTTTGCACTCATAAAGGAAGGATCTGTAGGATATGCTCTGAAGCGGGAAGGGCTGCATCAGATCTAACGCAATCCTCCATTTAAGGTTAACTCCATTACTTCAATACACCTCATCCACACATATAAACTTAAGCTTGAAGGATATAGGCTTGCCTGTCTAGAGAAGAGCATTTCCAAGTCCAGACTCTTCATTAGTTCTATTATAATGGTTTCAATGGTATACAGTGATCTATGTGTATTGTTTCTTTGTAAACTGGATAGGTTGAGGGCATTTGATGTCCATGCTCTTTGATCACAGATGTAACTTCTATTCATATAATTGGGAAATTCAGCCTTTGGTGAAAAAGATCCCAAGGACTATCAGACAGCTTTTAATTTTCCTCTGAAAGAAAACCCAGTTTAGACAGAAACATTTTCAGCCATTCAGAGGCCGTTTCATCTTCTGGCTGTTAGTTCTTCTTGTGGTTATGTAAGTGATCAAAAACAGCAGAAAGCAAAACAAGACTTTATGAAAGCTAAAATTTGAGCTGTAAGATGATGGGAAAACAGCATTACGTACAACACAATACACAACATAGTTTCACTTCAAAAAGTGTCCTAGCAGCCATTTTCCACCATGCAAAATGTAGTAGTTTTGGGATAGAGACTAGAAAACTGTTGAGTTGGATTTACAAGGCCCAAAATATCACATAACAATGTTTTTCTTGCAAACTGTGACATGCTTACATTTTTCATGATGCAAAACAGTCACCAAAGTGATATTGCTGAAATTTAACATATTGAATAATAATTTTGAGGAGGTGGTGGAAGGTGCATTTGCTCAATGGAATAATAAACTTTAAAAAAAAATAACTTTGCTTCTGCATTTCTCTGCTGAAGCAAACATTTCCAAAAATCTACAGCTGCTATTTTTAAATAGGACAAAAAAAATGCCTTATTTGGAGGAATGCTGTGTGGTGGATGGCATGCTTTGCTTTCAAAGAAGGATTGTTGAGTTGATTTGCGTCCATCATAAGTTTTTCCTAAGTCCATTCGGTTTATTACACCCACTATTTTTTTAATATTACCCCTTCCTCCTAATGCTTACATTTAGGAGTCATGAATGCATCATTGGGATTAGAATTTATGTGGTTAGGTGTTAGATGGAAATCATGGTAATGGTTAGACAATGTACAGTGTTTTATGATATTAGGTCCTAAGCTGGGAATTGGCACCTCTGGTCCTCAAGGGTCTCAAGCTGCAGGTTTTAGACATGTCTCTGATCCAGCACACCTGATTCTATTTAAATGGCTCTTCTCCACAGCTTTTTGTCAAGTTCTTTCCAAGTCGACCCATAAATCTGATTCTGGTGTGAAAACATCCAAAGCCTGCAGGACTCCTTGATGACCGGCTATATCATCCCTGCTCTATGGTCATTGGCTGCATCACATGACATTTTGTTTCCCTACCAAACTTAGATAGCAAAACAACTATGAATTTTTTGTGTGAAAATAAAATAAAATAAAATAAAATACTAGATGGTTACAAGTACAAGATAAAGGAGAAAAAATAAAAGTCTTACCATACAGTATAATGGGCATTGGTGACTCCCAACCTATTTCCTTGAGGACCCCCTTTGTGCAACTACTAAGAGGTCTTGGACACTCCCACCTCTCCCACCTGCTCCATGCTGAAGTCATACTTGACTTCATGCTTTTGTTAGCTAGCATCTCACCACAACTGATGCATTCTGGAGTCCTTTGTTATCCTTTGATGGAGCCACAGTTTAGGTAACTATCAACAATTAGCTTTAATTTTTAGGGACAAATCTTCTACAGTGTGGTGTTTCTAAGACGCATTGTTAATTAAATGATGCAGGAAAAATAAAGTTTACCAGGATAGACATAAACTACTTCACTAAAATGATTGAAAGCAAAAGGTGTGCCCTGCTACATAGCTTTTGTTACTTTTGACTAAAAATAAATGTTGTTAACATATTGTCATGTAACAGATTTAGTCAAACCTCATTTATTCACTTTGGGACCTGGTCTCACAAATTTGTGTTTTCAGGCTCCCAAAATGTTGGTTCCATGTGAATGAAACATCTAAATAATAATAATAATAATAATAATAATAATAATAATAATAATACATATAAGTAGATAGACCTAAACTCATCTCAGTGAAGATATGACCTTAAAAAAAAAAAAAAAAAGACACAGGCTCAGAACAATTGAAACCTGGTGGATCTCCTGTACTGCTTGGGGACCCCCTTGGGTTTCAGGGACCCCAGGTTAGGAATCACAACATAGAGTCAACTGCAGTGTTTAATAAATACATTTGTACTCATTAACTTAACATAAGAAGAAATCCTGATTCATTTGCAATAAATATAGACTGCACATTTTAAAATATGTGTTTATGAATAGATATAACTTTTCTGCTTGACAAAAAAGTCACTGAGAAGGGTTTAGATGTTGGAACTTAGCATAGGTCTTAGAGAGAAGAGTATTGATTGGGTGATTTTTGTATTTATGGTGTGAGGTTGAGAGATGAGAATCTGATGAGTCAGTATAAATGTGCAGTGGAAAGTCTAAGTAACCCTAAACAAGCTGTACATATGACAGAATACTTCTTTTTTTGTCAGAAACTGAGAGTTCACATCAGACCTATCCAAAAAGGATTTCTCTTGGAAATCACATAAATAAAATAGACAACTAGATTGAGTCTCTAAAGCAAATCAGCAACTTTCAAACATACAAGAGGACATTTCATGACAAGTGGTTGATTAGACACCACAGAGATAACGAGGAATCCAATAAGCCCAATCCCTATAGATTTATTTGGGTGGGTAGTCCTGTGTGAAAGCTATACCACTTAGCATGGAAACAAAGCAAGTTAAAAGCCTTGGTATTGATCAAAGCCAGGCCTCAGACACCCAGGAAAGTCATAATAGGTTTGGCCATTTTCTGTAGGATTACCACATCAAAGGGCCAAGATTATATCCTGACCCAAATCTACACAATTTAGACATTTTTTTGACTTATGAAAGTGAGAAAACAATGTCAGTCAGGATTTTAGGGGATTTTAACAAAGTGTAAGTGTCAGAAACTGTAAAATGTGCAGAAATTTACATTTTATGATTACACTGTAAAAAAAAAGAACTACTGTGTTTAGCATTGATATGATTTATTTCTATTTAACTATATCAAATATCTTTATCATACAACACAGCTACCTAGTTTGTAGAAGTTCAATTTGATTATTTTTTTCTTGATTTCAAAAACAGACAAATGGTTAAAATCCAATGCCAGTGTTCCATCTTATCACAGAAAATACTAATTTGGCATGCCTGGTTTGTTTGTCTTTTCAGCAATTGAGAATTTTTGATATCAATTTTATTATTACAAGTTAATCAGTTTATTTGACATGACAATAAAAGCAATTAATTTTTTTTCTGCTAATAATTTACAATGATACAAAGATCAGCTTTGTAATTTAAGAATATAGTTTCCTAAATGCGCAACAAACATCTTGCAAAACAATACAAACATAATCTAAACCATGTATTGTATCGATGTTAAATCTTTCTAAGAATAGCTGAACATAATGAGGAGCTCTGCTGCCTCAGCAATTGATGTGCTTCAGTCAGTGACTGCTGTGAGTCAAAGATAAGAGGGTAAGTAAAAGAAGTGATGACCAGAAACTCTGCCCTCAGGGTTCAAATTCAAAATAGCAGGTGATGAAAAGATAAAGAAGAAAGTGTATTCGTTTAGTTTGCTTTAAATTTTAATTTAGCTTTACATTCAATTAATTGATGTAAAGAAGCAGAAAAAAACTCAAATGGAAAACTGATGATTTGAAATTAAATTAGGATTTTTTTTTGGCTATGGCCCGAAATATTTTTAGTTTCATCAGCTTTTTTCTTCTTAAGGTCAAAGCCCATGAAGTGATAATTATTTAAGGTGTCTTTTTTTATTCAAAAGGTGTTCGGACAGAGCCGGCACATGAAGAAAAAAAAAAACACCTAAATAAAGAAATAAATAACATAAATCAAGGCATAAAACAAACACAGGGTTGTCTTATTGTAATGTAGCAGAAAAGAAAGGAAAACATAGAGCAATGTCAACACTGAGGAGACCGTTTCCCAGAACACTATGGCATGGCAACCAGAATTCATCTTTTAAACACAACAAGGAAAACAAATAAACTTGCTGAGCACAAAAAAAAAAATAAATAACAATAAAAAAAAAAGAAACTAAACAAATTAAATTACAAACTGGAACAGTAGCAGGGACTCAAAATTTACCCAAAAGTTGAATATATTAGCTAACTGGATAGACAAGAGCTGTATAGCTAAAGCTAACACTTTGCTAAGCTGTGTAAAGCTAACTGTTAGCTGATAACTGTGTTAGCTTATAAAGAAACAAACGATAAAGCATTTCAAACAAACTAAGGCAGCTTAACTGAAAAAACAGCAGAGTTAGCTAACAGGAGGTAGCCTACAGCTAAAAACACTGAAATGGAGATCCAAAAGTTAACCATAGAACCTGACAAAATTCCTAAATAATGACACTCCTGATAGTTATTTCAACAACAATAAAATGTTGAAAAGGTCAATATGATTTCCAGACAAATAAATATTTCTGAATGTTACTTTAAGTTATCTATGAAATAAAATCATAAGTCAAGGCATGAAATAAAGACTGGAAAGTGGTCAAAGGGTGAAGCTATCGATAAAGGAAACTGTATACTCAATGCAGTTATGACTAATATGATACAGGTGTGGCAGTCACAGTAATAGAAACCAGGTAAGAAACACAAACATGGAGATAAGATAAGAAAAGCAAAAGAATTAAGGACATACAACTTTTAAACTTGACAGACTGAGGTAGCTACTCCTTCAACAAGTTAAACACATTATGAAGTTGTCTTAGTTGTGATTGTAAAGCTTAGACACATTAGGTAATTTAGGTTATCCTTACAAAAACCTATATAAGTTTCATAAGTTTCACATTCGACAACCTTGTAGGCTTTACTGTTATTAAAGCTATTATTAAACTGTTTAGGAATAATCTTTCACATGGGCTGTAGCTTTAACTCTATTAAAGTTCTATTAAAGCTGAATTAGCATTTTCAGTAGTTACTTTGGACCCCTATGTCAATTTCCTAAGTTAATTCACCTAAGAATATTTTTTATTCAGATTTTCTTTAACACCATACAAAGGAAAAGTCCTGTACACATGCATATGCATGCAGGATTATGCATGTGAAGGGAAAAGAGAAACAAAAGATAAACACAGAGAAACTTCATCCACTTCTTTGCCAATTTTGTGCAGACACAATGATACAACATGACAATTTTGCTGGTTATTAGTTCATATTGGAGATATTGTGAAGCTGCCCATAAACCCTGTTCCCATATATTATTGAATGTGTCTAATAAAGGTCCCCAAATCTTCTGAAACTTCCTGCTCTCAGGCTGAAGTGACAACCTGATCTTCTCAAGGACATCATATCCGATAATCATTGTTTATGAGTGGGTAGGAAATCCTTTTAAGTAAGATAGAACATCTAGCTAGGAGGGAAGCAAAAATAAATATGCAAGATGCTATATATATATATATACATATATTTATATATGTATATATATATATATATATATATATATATCATTTATTCCCTAATCAATAATACAGATAGTTGTCATTATTTCACATGGCACACAGAGAAAAAATAAATGTACTGGAAAAAAACAAATTTAACAAAAAAATGTGCAGCTCCCCCAAGAGTGGTGCTATGCAAGGGTATCTTTTGCCGAAATAATGGCTTTTCTTGATGAAAGGCCAAAAAGTTAAATTTTAGCCTTATTCAACCAGAGGACCTTCTTCTTTATGTTTGTCGAGTTCACAACAAGCTTTTTGGTGAACTTTTCTGTAAGCAGCATTCTTTATTCAGGTCATAACAGTCTCGTGGACAGTTCTGTGGGACCTCTCAGCTCCTTCAAAGTTTTTCTTTTGTATTTGTTTTATTTATTTAGCACATGTTAAAAGACATAATACAAATATTATTTATATAAAAAACAGTACAAGAGCAGGGAGAGGCAAAAACCCATACGGGCTTATTTTAAAGCCTCCACCTCAAGGTTATCTTTAGTATCTCTGTTGCCTGTCTGCTTTATGGCTTCCGTGCCTGGTCTGTGAATTTTGGTGGATGGTCTTTTAAGTGGGTTTGTTGTTATGCCAGTTTATTACTATACAATTCCAAGATATGCAGCGCTATTCCAAAAGGACTTTTTCTACCAATGGAAACATATAGATGAGTTTTGTTAGTTGTTTTTGTGGCATTGTTGACCACTGCCCATATAAGCACAAAAGGAGCATGTAAGGCCCATAGGAGTCTCACACACATTCAGCCATTTAGATTCAACTGTGCAGCCAAACAGGTGCTTCATAAAATATTCATTGCCAGGAAGATACAGCTAGGTTCAGGTACCGATGACAGAAATACCAGCCACGCTGCATGTAAAGCGTTATGAGTAGTGAAAGGAAAAGATACCATGACAAACATTACATGACAAAGCTTCCTTGACACTTAAACACTCCCTTAGAGAAAGGATAGCGAGCTAAATCCTCTATTCAAAATGAATTTTTCCACATGAAAACACAAGCTGAATGGTAAAAAGTTGCCACAAAGAAGGTCACTATTATTGTATTTCTTTCTTGACTACAGTGTTTGCTCTCTTTCCGGCTCACTCGGGTACCATTTAGATGGATGTGTTTTGATTTTTCACTCCTTTGTCACTCTCCGTTGACAGCTGGCAGATTGATATTCTCTTAAGAACAGAATTCAAGGAGGCATTGACGTCTTTAGCACATGCTCTATTTATTCTGACAGTATGAGGTGGCTCACAACAGACTCATCGCCATTTCTATCAGTAATAACAGACCCCACCCCACCCCCGACCCATAAACAATACAAAAAAGACTGAAAGAAAAACAAAGGAAGAAAGAACAAGGAGCAGCAGCAGTTACAAAATGAAAGTGTCAGTGAAATTGTCCAAATTTGTCCATGTTCCTGTTTGACATAGCTAGATAACTGTGTTTTAGCCGCTTTCTCTTTGGTGCCAATGCTTTCTAAGAAAAGTTCCACTTTCCTTCCCTCTTACTGCCTGGAGGACATTTCTGTCAAAAAAAAAGAGCAAATTCTTTTTCAGCTTTATGTCTAAAATTAAATATGAGAGAGACAGCAGGTGAGCTGTTGCTTAGAACTTCAGGCTACAGAGTGTTGGTATGGAACACCTGTAGAGAAGGGTATGTAACACAAAAAACAATGACAAACAGGGCAACTTTTTCAGCAAATGTTACTGGTAATTAATCCATTGTTTGGCGTACTGGGATGTTAATCTTCACTATTTCTGGCTGCCAAATGCTTTTAGCTCTTAAATAACCTTCACACATGAATTTTTTCTTCATTTGTGAAACTGTAAATGCTACCCTTGAACTAACCCTGCAATGGAAAAACACACAAAACATGTCTTTCTCTTACACACATTTCCAAAATACAAATGCATGCTGGGTAAATGTTGTCCTTAACCTGGCAGACTACAACCGCTCAGCACATGCCAGCTGGGTCAACAGACGCTCTGGGCATTCTAGCCCGCTGTCGTACAAAGAACACTGGAGCTGTGGCTTCATTTGTGAACGCACACACAGACATGCACACATGCCTGACCACATGCCTGCACATTTTGAGCTGTAGTGACAGCACTCTACAAGCAGATTAATAGGGTTTTATCTTGCTTTGTGTTTGCAGTACTGAAATTACAGCTAGGGAAGAGGTTGCAGGTCAGAACAGGAGGGTAGAAGGATGTGGCTCTGCTGCAGATAAATCCACTTTGTTTAAAAGGGAAATGCATTATACAGGATGAGACCAATGATTGCAAACTGGGACATTAGCAGAGGCTCAAAATTTAGCTAACAGTTAAATGTGTTAGCTGACTGCATACTGTTACCTAAGCTGTGTACAGCTGAATGTTTGCTAAGCTGGCTACAGTTACGTGTTTGCTGTGCTGTGTACAGCTGTTAGCTGATAGCTGTATTAATTTAAAGACCAGAAATACTCTTTATCAGGGTCAGGATTTTTCAGAAACAATGAATAATGCTTTTTAAAGAAACTAAGGCACCATAACTAGAACAATTACAGAGGCTCAATTGTTAACTAACAGCTAAATGTGTTAGCTAACTAGCTAGCTTATTATTAGTTAAATTGTGTATTGCTAAATGTTTGCTAAGCTGCGTACAATTGTTACCTCAGGTGTGTACAGCTAACTGTTAGCTGATAGCTGTGATCGCTTATACAGACCAAATATTATCACTATCATGATTTTTCAGAAAGAATAATGCATTTCAAACATGCGTAGGAAGCTTTTATTAATTTATACATTATTAATTTGGAAGATCCAAGGTCCTAGCTTAAAAACATCACGTTTTTAACATCAAATTTCATCTCCTTTCTTGTTCTGAGTCATTTTCATAATGATTACTTTTATGTAGCTTTAAGCCTCACTGACAAAATGCTCTACAACCCAATCACACAGTGAAGGTGAATGAGCTGCCATGCAAGGGGCAAGTCAGCCTATTGGGACCAAAGGTTCTGTGCCCAGCCCTAACAGGAGCAGCAGAGGATGATAAGGCCACAACCTGCACAGTTTGTACCAGCTGAGCCTCAGCCATAGATTCCATACCCTACCTCTTTTTCTACTGCTTTTCACTATCTGAATGACGATAACATAAATTGCTGGGTTTGTCCCAGCTTACCTATCAACCAGTGTTGTGTGTTAAATCATTGTTTGGTTGGGAAGCTCTTCAAAAAGGTGCTGTGGTAAGACACTGAGATAGGCCTGCTGTTGGTGACTCACAGCATCAGACACTTTCAGTGGGAAGGAGAAGCACAATCATTAGAGCAAGATTTTAACGTTTGATGTTATATTCTCACCCTCTGCTGAACTGTTTTTCTGAGCTATTTCTGAGTTAATATGATGCAAATGTAATGATTCACACCAATAAAGTAATTTTTTTAGGGAGTTTTTTTTTTTTCTTTTTAAATGTGAAATTTCTATTTTTTTCATATTAAATAAGGGTGCCAAATCACTTATTCATGTAAGTTATTCATTTACATTGTTGATACAGCTCTGGCAGACTGCTGGCTTGTCTAACAGCCACTGTGGTTAGTGGTCTGGTGAGTTGAGCCGGGCTCTGATTCCGTTTAACAAATAGAAGCAATAGGAGAAGGCCTTTGGGGATAGCTGCAGCCAGTTCTGAGTGAGGCAGGAGAAAGCTGGAAGGTCAGGCGGTAGCAGAGAAGAGGACTGATTGCATTCATTGATAGAGAACAGGGAATAGGAAGGGAATACAGAAAATAATGGAGAAAGTAGAGTCAAAATACACAATCCAGACTTCCTTTTTTTAAAAAAATGCTTTAGTTTTAGTGATCTTCTCCTACATTTCTTATTTGAATGCTGTGTTGGCAGTGCTGTGTTTGCAGGATGTGGAAACTATACCATATATGAGGCATGAGGAGAATTTGCTCAGTACTACAAGTAAGAATCCATCTGAGAATAAATTAAGTTTACAGTTTCTCTGTGAGAGTAGAACCAAAGTCGATTTGCCACAGAAATAAAGCTGCAGAACTTTTGTTTCAACAGGAGAAGTTTGCTTTTTGAGTTTGATTTATAGCAGAAATCCATCGTCAGCTTATTTAGTTCTTATGTTATCAGACACTTAATTTTATCATAAACCTCCATGACATGTTTGACCGGAATTTGTAGGGTGAATTTGTAGGTCCAAGCCTAACTCACATGAATATGACATGTTCAATGGTAGTCTTCTGTCTTCATCAGAGGTGTGAATGGACGGTGTGTGACATGTACAAATAAGCTGATGTTCATCATATGCTGGTCAGGTAGGCTTTTGATAAAACTAAGTGTCTGATAACATAAGAACTAAATCAGCTATAGAAAATTATAGACATTATGAACTTTATTGGATTAGACTTAATATCAGATTCTTTTGCAGCTAATTTAGCTCATACTGTTTCACATTTCAAAGGTTTTGCACCTGAATACATCATGTAACAAAGCAACGGCGTTTAAATATCCAGAAATTAATAGTAACCACAAGTAAGTGGAGTCTCAGTGACATTACATATAAAATTTTGTCTTGTTGAAATATGTCAGGCCTTATCATCATTTGCATTGCAGCATTTGCCATTCTAAGGCCAAAACCAATATTTTAATTACACATAACTGTGTTTTTCATGGCTGACTTGTGTATTTTCTGTGTGAAGTGCCATTTGTGCACATCCTCAGAAATGGATGAAACATATTTGGAAGCTGCAATATGTGAGCAGCCGCTATGTGATGAATAGCAACCAAGTCAAAGTGATCTCAGGTCAGAGGAACAAAGGCAGTAAAAAAAAAAAAAAAAACACGCACATGCTTGTCTTAGGAGCCTTATGATATGATCTATGATACCGCTGCTGCTGTATTCTGCCTAACCTACTTTATTGTCACCGTGTTAATTTTGTTTGTGCCCTACAAATTCAGTAACTCTATCCAATCTGAGATTTCTGAAGTGCCCCCTAGTGGAATCTTCTGGTATCAACTGTCGCAAACAAGCAAGTATGTTAAACATTACACTCATGTCAGTGCAGGCTGCGATTAAAAGGCAAGTTCTCTGCCTAATGCATGCTATTATCAAATTTCACAGGCAGTTGCAGTTTGTAGCCTCATTCAAATGCAGCATTGAGTACTCCTGATAGCAACTGCATGGAAAAGGGGCTAGGTGCTTGTGACACATGGTAATATCCACACCTCACCACAAGTGTAGATCTACTTTAATTTCATTTGCAGCCCTGAGTCTAAATAACACACATTCCATTTCACTTCATTAATAAATTAATTTAATTTTTCATACCTAACAATGTTCAACACATCTAGGCACTGTAAGATTAAATTGTTTTGTATTAATATTTATTTCTTTTTTGAGTTGCCTGGAGTTCAGCCTCTCCTTCATGCTGTAGCAAAGGCGTGGCCAAGGGCTGAGGATTCTGATAGGCTGCTGCCCAGATTTTTGAACAAGAACCTCCTGTGTCCTGCTGCCTTATTGCTTGGTCCCTGACAATTGGTGGCAGTGGTGGGATTTCATGACATCCAACACTCATTAAGTAAGCAACCTGTTTTATACAGTCCAGACTTTGATAAGCCATTTATATTACAGACTGATGCTTCAGATAGGGGAGCTGTCCTTCTGCAGGGCCCACATGGAAAGCGACACCCAGTTGCATACATCAGCCGGAAGCCATTTCCCCGTGAGGTCCGCTATTCTACAGTGGAGAAAGAAGCATTGGCAGTCAAGTGGGCTCTGGACTCCTTCCGTTATTGTCTGCTTGGAAGGGAATTTAGTTTGGAAACTATATATATTATAGGCCAAACATGATCCATTTCTAACCCTAGCCATATATTCTGTTCTGTTCTAGCCAAGTGATTTTACAGATTAAAGCCCACCAGGAAGTAACAAAGCTTTGGCGTATAAAAAATGGACATTTTCATTTAATAAAGAAAGTCTTTGCTTAAACACTCAAGTTGTTATTTACATCTATCTCATCTTATAGATTAAACACCAGGTCACACATTCAACCACCTGGATATTCAACAATTTATGCTTTAAATTACTACATTTTAGCCATTGTTGCAATTTTAAATAGAAGATGTTTCAGTCTTTATCCAAACTCTTAAAAAAGCCCTCAAAGGGCAGGAAAAATCCCACCGTCACTGGCTAAATCACTATATTCCACAGTGTTCCCATAGTTGTGATGCTGGTAGGGTGCTGATTACCATGACACACATCCTCTGTCCTATATTTTCTTTCCAACAGGAAAAAAGAGGGAAGCTGATGTACAACCTGTCACTCTCTCTCTCTTGCTGGCTGGTTGATGGATGACTACATCTTCTTTAACAATACCAAAACTCTCCCTGTGTGGGAGGCCTTTTACAAAGGGCAAGGTAAGAAATGTGTATGTCCAATCGTGGGTCATTTACAGTCTGTTAAGTTTAACTGACAGCTGACATTGTGTCCTTACATGAATGGAATGAGATGCGTCTCACCTTGAAGGTCTATATCCTTTTGTGAAGGTGGAAATAAATTGGGTTTCCAGGAGAAATGGAAGCGAGAAGCTCAAAGAGACCAGCTTTCTGTCATTTATTAATTTATTTTTTTTTTTTTTACATTCTGATAATTCTCCCATCTTTTTTTTACCCTGGTTAGTCTAGCTCTCGACACCCAAACTTCAACTCAGTAACTTTGCAAATGCTCTGTCTCAGACTAGGTGGTCTCCACTGTACACATAATCAATGATGCAATTCACCTTAAACCAAAAAAAAAAAATCCCACAGATTTTTGAAAGCCATCAGCTGTACAGTTGGCAGAGGGGATAGAGGGGAACTAAGAGCGGGTTGCTGCCTCCCACTCCTCCTCTTGTTCAGTCTTTGGGGGTTTTGCTAGGTCTCCTTTTTCGTCTTTTTCTGTCTTCATCTCTGACTCTCTTACTTGCTCTGTTGCTTTGCCTCTCTCAGCCTCTCTCTTTCCTCTCTCACCAACTCTTTATCCTTCTCCATGTCTCTCCCAGGGGCTTAATTTATGCTTGTGGAGCTACAGAAACATAGGGGTGACAGCCCACGCACTTCCCTGCTTTGTTAGCTAGCTAGCTTGTTGGCTGGCTCAGTAAAAGGCTTGGAGTACAGAGTATGTATTCATATGTACTGTGTGTATGCTTTTAGATGGAAATGCTTTTCTTCTTTTGCTTTTTCCAGCCTCATTATTTTTTTTCCTGTTCAGATGTGTGGCTGGTTTTATTTTGTTACATCAATGTCAGCAAATTCATGCAGTATGGGATGCTTGTGCTTGTCCATACAACATAGCTCAATGAGAAATAGTACTTACAATACATAAACAGGGGGAAGAACACTTTCTGTCACAACTATGTCAACCTAGTTGATTAATTGTAATTGTAAAGGGAAATTAAAGTCAGGTGTTTTCAGTCAGTGGAACAACAATTGAGTGGATGGATTTTTGGATTAATTTAATGAGCAGAGCTTTATCAAAATGTGATCTTCACAACATGTGTTTGTGGATATAAATCATAGGCAACTCAGCCTCAACCCCAACTCAGTAACCTCAGAAGGCCTTTGCATTGGTTCATTTTATAAAGGAATTTACCAATAAATAAACAAATAAATTATATAATAATAATAATAATAATTACTTTCCTGTTCCCAAAAATTGCTACTGCTAATGAAAGCAAAAACAAACAGCAATTGCTTGCTTGTATTGAATTACACGACTTTGCAGGTTCATATACTTCTGGATTTATTAAAGTGTATAGAGTAGAGTCAGAAAATGGTGGTATCCTTCCCACAATGGAAATGAAATCCTTTCCCAGGATCCCAAGTGGAGAAGTTCATGTATCTTGTATGGGGAAAATGGAGTGGGAGATTGATAGGAAGGTGCAGCATCTGCAGAAATGCATGCTCTGCATTGTTACGTCATGGTGAAGAAGCAGCTGAGCCAAAAGGCAAAGCTCTGAAAAGGCTCAATTTTCTACTGAGCTTGATTTTAGTCAGGTGTGTTGCATCAGAGAAACTTCTGAAATCTGCAGGACACTAGGGAGGGAGGGATGGATGGATGGATGGACGGACGGACGGATGGTATTTCCACCAAACAAAGTGGTGGTCAAACAAACCAAATTGACTAATGTGCATAGCTCAGTAATTTTAAAGTTCACACTAGACACCTCATAAAAGTTAAGCCATGTGATGGCATAGATCTTTCTATGTACCCAAAAATAATTCAAGCATTAAATTGGTGACATACCCATCACTTAGCTTACATAAAATCTTGAATCTAACCAACTAAGGTGAAGTGATTCATAAACCTGTAATGAAGTGATCATTACAAACTCATGCTTGCTGGCATGCTTCATCTTGCAGGATCGCCTGTCCAACCTGCAGAGGACACTATCTTTTTCTGGTGAAGAGCCATGGTCATGGATATTGAGGTGCTGGTCCTCATTATAGTGGCTTCACACTAAGTTGAGTGCTGCTCCAGTTAGAGTTTAATATCATGACCAAATTAACCAAACAGGACACCATTATCTGCAAGAAAAATAGAGACCCAGTCATGAATCCACCAAACCGGATACCCTGACTGCATCTAGAAATTCTGTCCATAAAAGTTAAGAACAAAATTGTTCAGAAGGGCAGTCCTGACAGAGTTCAACCTGCAACCTGGCTCTGATCAGCAGATGGAAATGTAGACCAAGCATAAAGTTGCCCAATTGCCCTTATGAGTGGGTTTCCATTATTCCTAAACACTCCCCGTGGAACTCCCCACAGGACTATCCACAGAACTCACTGAGGGACACAATCAAATGCCTTCTCCAAGTCCACAAACCATCTGTAGGCTGGTTAGGTGAACTCATGAACATTTGAGACATTTCTCTTGTGTCACTTATAGGGCAGATAAGGTAAATAATGTTCCTATCAATTGGACAAATTACCTGTCACCTATTACCTTTTGAGGTGAAAGACTAACCTAATAGCATCAGTTTCTGATGGCTGCTGTCCTGTGGATAGATGTGAGAAAACAAACATTTTAAACTGAGCACATTCTGCTGCATTTGTACCAGATTGCTTCCCCATCATTGATGGGAAAATGAAATATCAATGACAGAAAAAAAGAACATCTGAATCTAAAGAGGACGTTCTTCAGGGAACATTTCAAGAAGTTAAAACATTGGTGTTTTGAATCAACAAAGTGAAATTTCTGGTCTGAGCAATTCATTTGAGAATATCCAGAGATATCTCAGAGTTTAAACTGTTCTTTGAAGATCTTTGTTCTACCACTTAATAACTCCGTAGATCTTTTCAGAAGGTCAATTGTCATCTGATCCAAATTTAAAAGTACTCTTTCACTTTCTTTTTTTTTTGGCTTTTTTTCTATTTTTTTATGACTGAATCACCCAGTGGCTGGAATCCTGTGGCGTTGGGGTGAAGGCAGTCACTGCCCTTCTTTTGTGTATCTCTTGTTTGATGCGAACGATACAGACAAGGACATCCCGATGAAAATTAATTGAAACTAGTGCAGGTCTCAGCAAAGCCTCGAGCCGAGGGCCTGAAATGATCAAGTAGACTTACGGAGTGACTCACACCCACGTCGCGGGAATGACTTTGATTTCATGCAGTCAGTCACACATCCCACTGCCAGATGAATTATATAAAGAGTGGTGGGTGTCTGTATGCCACTTGAGCCGCATTCATGAGCGAACACTTATTATGCATGACCTGGGAGAAATGGAGTAAGCTGTCAGATAGAGGCAGTGGAATCCAGAGATAATAACAGTGGTGAAAATAAAAATAGGAACATGTATTATGTTGATTACAGGTGTTTGATTTTCAAAAATGGGTTAATCAAATTGTTTCATGAAGAATAAAAACACATTTTCATTCAAAATGTCATATGTGCTTTCATTTTCAGCATCTAACTTACAGTTTTCATCACAAGACATTTTGTCTGCTCAGAAAAGGTTCTGAAAAACCTGCATTTCTGAAAAGCTTTCCACTTTAAGATGAGCTTGACAAAAAGAGGTTTCATCAAATGCCCTCTGCTCTACTGTCTTTGAAAGCAAACGCAATGGTGGCAGTTCGAGTGTGAATGAAGGCGAGGATTGAAATCTGAATTCAGGGATGAGTGTCAGGTTAATATTCTCCTGCTTTCTGCCATGACTATATTTCATTCTCAAATCGTGGCACGAAGAGAGACATGAAAGCCTTTTCCTTCCTTCCTTCTCTGTTCTCATCAGCCGAAGCCTTGCACGCTTCCTCTCGATTACCATCGCTCATCTTTTCTCTTTTGTTTCTTCTCTCTTGTCCCCATTCAATCCATTTTCATATCCCCCAACCTCGGTTTCCTTTACAGCTGCTTTCATTTCAACCCAATCTCTCAATCTTCCCCAGCCTTTATTCCATTCCCCTTTTCACCAGCTCTCCAACAAGCTCTGTCTCACTTCCTTCACCTGTCCGTCATTTTTCGGCCTTTTCTTTCAACCTTCCGTTCTGACTGTTTCTTTCCCAGAGATGTTGTCATTTTGCTGGCAATTCTTGGCGCACTTCTTTTTCTCTTTCCTTCTCAGCACACTTGCTTTAGATCTGTCAAGTCTCCCCCCCACTACCACCTTCGACCGTTCTTTGCAAAGCCCTCCATGGACCAATTAAGTCCTCCAGCTTGATGTCTTTTCCAACCCTTTGAATTCCAGCCGGCTGGACAGTTCAAGAGGTTCAAGGGTGGACAAGAGCATGAATACACACACATACAAGACAGATTTAACAATAGTGTCTTAAAACAGAAAGTCTGTTTATGAGCTTTTCATCAAAGGGGTTGGGGTTGAATGACCCTTTAGAGAACCTTAGCAAACTTTCCTTGAGCTTATTCCTGGATTGTATCCATAAAAACTCTGCTCTTTTTCCAATTCTGAGCAATGCAAAGAAGCTGTGAGTGCTTTGTATTAGTGCGTTGCCTTGGATAAAAAAAAAGGTTTCAATTCAGAGACAGGCCATAACACAGCACAGCAACTTGGTGGTGGTGTTTGGCATTGGTGGGGGTTGTCAAAAACAAGAATTGCAAAACACACAAAGGCACTGTCACATTTGCTTGCAGCTTATTTCAGGTCATCACATTTTGGAACATTTTTAAGTTACAATCTAAACGAATGCCAAGGATTTAAAACAAGAGCTCTGAGAGAATAAAACATGCTGAATGTACACTGGTATGGTAAAGTGAACTCAAAAAGAAAACATTGGATTTAACTTTATATTATGAATAACTTACCATTGCCATAATCCTCTGTACTCCATGAAATCTTCCTGTTACGCAAAAGGCACCTGTGACAAATGACAGTGTTTGTCTTTCTTTTAGATTTGTCACATTGTTGAGAAAACTGTCACGAAACTCTTGAAAATTCTCCCGACTGACAGTTAAAACGATGAAGTTCTATCTGTTACCGAGTTCTCTCCCCACAGTCAGACAAGCACCAACATTTCAAAATTCTCTCACAGTAGCAAAGAGGAAGATGGAAATGATTCAGAGGTGTTCAATAGATGGTGATTGGGGCAGCAAACCAATTGTGAGGCTTTAAACAAGAGTGTAAGAACAAGATTTTAAACTGCAGAAAAAAATAAGGACATCAGTTTTAAACTGAAATTGAGAACTAAACTGGCCATCAATGTACAGT
>JBAFTB010000027.1:14648769-14660442 GCA_037177355.1 Melanotaenia trifasciata | reverse complement strand
AAACCGTATTATTATTATTATTATTATTATTATTATTATTATTATTATTATTATTATTATTATTATTATTATTATTAAAGTTAGCATTGCTCAGCAGCACACCTGAAAAGTCAGTTAAAGCATTGTGAAATCCTCAAGTGGAACTTTACATTTGTCTCCATTTAATTACAGAGCAAATTTTGACAGTTTAGACTACACATCTTTTGTCTATCACACAGTCAAGATTACAAATCTTGTGTAGCTTTAATCTCTCTCACTAATCCAAGGCTTTGAATGGATATAATGCTCAGCTCTTAGCTGAACATTTGTGTCAAGTTTGAATGTTGAAATATGTTGACAGTCTTTGTGTGGTTTGTGTAGTATGGAATGTAAAACTATTATTTTAAGACGACAGCGAGGCAATTTGGAGAAAAACTAACATTGTAAGAAGAAGAAAGAAAAACAAAAACATGGATTCTTTAGTTTTTTTTGCATCTCATTCTTGCCATTGCTTTGCTGGATATTTATACTACCTTTATATCTAATTTCCCAATAAAGCATTGAGTACGTTCAGAGATTGAAAAACATATCCATGCTTAATATGCTGGGAGAATTTTTAGCAGATGTCTTGTTGCCTAATGTGAAGTAACTTCATAACTTTCGAAATCTAACAAGATATCCTACACTGCTTTTGAACCAGTCTCAAGTGAGCTGTTGCGCTATGCAAATTGGCCACAGAACACAGCTCAAAATTATATCGCAATTCTAACTTTAGTAGCTGTATCACAGTGTCTCCTGGGCCTTCCAAATCAGATTCATACTCAGCGGTGGCAAGCAAATGCTAAATTTAATAGGAAAAATTAAAGATATGAAAGCAATCTTTGGAAATAGCACTGCATGAATATAACAAAAGGAAAAATGTCATCTCCCAAGTGATTTTTTTAAGAAAACATAAAATTAAATTTTCCAGCATTTAAACTACCTGAACCCATTAGACTTAAATGGCTCAGTCAGCAGAACTCTGCTAAATGGATTCCAATAGATGTGATAGCACTTGAAGACCAAATTGAAAAGGATTACTCTTGAATTCATAAAGAGTAATTTAATCACACCATAAAGAAAAGACATCAATCTGGACTTCAAGATCCCAAGATCATTTCCAAAGGAAATTCCATGTCTCACACAACAGCACACACACCACACCCTTCCATTAAACACCACCTTACTGTGGTGGAGGGCTTTCGATACCTCTATAAACCTGAGGGCTGTGTAGTTTGGGGCATCCAAATGTAAAGTGGTCCCATGGGAGGGCTCAGACTAAGAGCAATTCATATTCAAAGCCCTCCACTGACAAAGACTAGGAATAATCAGATGCCTCTCTTAGAAGAGGGAAACCGGAACACCTTCCTAGAGCCAGGGCTCGGAGGGGAGCTTACTTCCCAATGCTTGGTGGTTTAGCATTGGTACTTGGGGCTTGGCTTGGCCCAGCCCAAAACAGCCACGAGTTGCCATCTCTACATGGGCTTACCACCTGCTTGGAGGAAAATCGAGATTGAGTGCATTGAGATCTGGGTTTTACTCAAAGACAGGGACCTTGGAAGTCTGAACTGGGCATGTCCCACTGTGACAAGGCCCTGGGGAAGACCCAGAGCAGGCTGGAGGGACTATATCTCTTGGCCCGCTTGGGAAAACATTGGGATCACCCCAGGTGACCTAAAGGACGGGCCAAAAAGAGGGAAGTCTGTGTCTCCCTGCTTAAGTTGCTGCACTCACAACCTCAGATGTGCTGTCGAAGATGGATGGTGATCACATATAGTTTAAGGTACATTGTCTCCATCTACCTTAAATTCCAACTATTTATTTTAGCACAATAAATTAAAGAGGCTTATTATAAGGATAGTGTTAATGGATCAAAGTTGACCCAAAACTTTCCAAAACAAGGGCCCACAAATTAAAATTTGAGTAGTCTCCCAAAGCCCTGATTAAATTCTCAATAAAAATCTACTGCAGGAATTTTAGATTAAGGCTCAACTTCCAAAACAATTTAATTAAATTTAGCTGGAACATTTTGCCAAATAACGATGGAGGAAAATTCCCTAAAAAACATTTCTTTTTAGTGAGGAGCCACAAAGATTAGCTGTGGTCAGTTGTCACTTTAAAATGTTACAATACTGACTATACTACTATAAAATGTCTTAGGATGGAGGATTTTGACCTGATCAGTTCTGTTCACCACAGAGCATCAGTAAAATATCTTGATTAAAACCCACTGAGACATTGTTCTTTGGGAAGCAGTTACCATATAGTAGATGTCTTTGTATTTCCTTAACTTTTATAAAAGGGTGACAACTTTGACATTAACGATGCACTACTTATTTTTTTCTTATTTTTTTCCAACATTTGCTTTTATTTATATATATTTTTTTATTTATTTATTTTTTTGCAGATTTTCTCAGTAACATGCCCCCTAATGACGGCTCATTTGGCATCCATCTTGCATCCTACCTACCTGTAAGATTTCGCCAGCCAGTAAAAGACCGTCTTATTTTATGCTGTCTTTCACTTAATTTTTCTTTTCCTCTCTTCCTCTGAAAATTCGTTCTTGTGTTTCTTTGTTGAATCTGCATGGTGTGCATACAAAATGGCCGATGTTTTATATCTGCTCGCTAGCATGTGACGTGGCGCGTAAAGCCAAAGTCAAACTCTAACGTCTTGTTGAAAAAGTTGCAGTTTCATAGCCTCAGGATGGTGTTGGGCAGCCACGGCTTCAGAAATCAACACGATAAATGTCACTGTGCCATCAGATGAGTCTGGAACAGAGATTTAAGATTGGCGTGTAGCTTAGTGTGTCTTTGACTGCTAAATCAATGATAATATAACAAAGAAAATGAAGACGGTGTCTTCACAGACTTAGTTCCTATAATAAACTGAACCTGCAATGATTGTTTAAAGTTGTGAATAAAAAAAAAAAATAGCAAATGCCTGAAGGACCTTCCTGGTCCTAAATAGAGCTCATGCCACAACTTTAAAAAGTGTTTGTGTAAAAATATGGTGCACATTCTTGCTTGTTGCAGAATCATGTTTACTAGCAAGAACTAACAGTGTAATCACTCAGTTGGCACTCTCCTAATACTCCCATCACTAATCTGTTCGCAACTTCTCTTTTGAACTCCTCAACCTGAACATCTTTATGAATTATGCTGACAATCTTAAAGCTCAAAGCTCTAAAGCTTAAAGCTGAAACAAGGAGCCAACCACATGGAACATCACAGCTTTCACAGAATTTAGCCCCCTAAGGGTTATCCTTTAACTTTTCAGTCTCACATGCAAAGAAGAAACTTATTGCCAAAGTTTTCTTTTTTTTTCCCTTTTAAATTCTCCATCGTTACTATGAAAGATATGCATTTCTGTTTGATAATTCTTTTTGATTCAAGGCTCATGTTTTGATGAGAGGACCACAGACACAAGCAGCACAGGTCTGGTGAGGTCTCCCTCAAGGGTAGATTTCAGCAGATTTTCAGCTCATAACACCTCTGCTGAATCCTGAATCCCCTTAGAGGGAATTCAGGATTCATGTGAAGGGAAAGTCCTTGAGAAATTACAAATAATCTTCAAAATATTGCAAATCCATCCTTGAAAATTAAGTGCTTGTGTTGGATTCTGCTTGGACTAAGGACGTTTTGAAGGTGTGTGCACACAGCTGCTTTATTAAGATAAATGTAAATAAATAGATATTTCTTTGTATAAATATAAAGAGCAGGTCAGTAGTTATGAGGTCTTAAAAATCAAGATTCAGGCCAGGTGCTATGTCATAACTGCAAACCCAAAGGTCACAAAGGCCCAGCTAATAATCAGATCCCACTCAGCTTTATCATTCAACGGGAAGAGTCATGCGCATGCATGCATGTATGTTCTGTTATTCAGCAGTATTCACCGGCTGCTGTAGACTGCTGATGAGAGGCTGTCGAAAGGAGACGATCCTCTATTGTTCTCCAAGGAATCGATAGGATACTTATCACAAAGGTGCGCTATCTCTTATATGAGGCAGGTTACTTCAAATGTGATAACAGTAATTCATATGGATGAAATAGAACAAAAGGATGGGGAAGAGGCAAGGAGACAGACTGATAAAGCCAAGCGAACATCTACTGATGCTTAATCAATCTGATCTTTAGCCTCATAGCCTATCTACACTGTGTTTTTCTGCTTTTACTTATCAGTGGGAGAACTTTGCTGAAAATATACATATATCCTTTTTTTTTTCTTTCCCTACACTTTTTTTTCCAGCTCTGCTTCATATTTGTACAAATAAATAAACCAACCAGCCATAACATTATAGCTACTGACATGGTAAAAAAAAGGTTATTATGTTATAGCGGTCGGGATATTTGCCAACAAGTAAGATCTGTCTTTCAAATTTGTGTGTTAGAAGCAATAAAAGAAGACAAGTGTAAAGACATGAGGGACTTTGATAAAAGTCGAACTGAGATGGCTCTTTATCTGGGTCATAGAATCTCCACAACTACAGCTTTTATTGAGTGTTTCTGCTCCACAGTGCTAAAACCTACTGAAAGTAGTCAAAAGAAGGAGAATAAGTGATCAAGACCTTGTTGATGCACAGGGGAAGCAAAGGCTTGCCCACATTATCCAATACAATAGAAGAGCAAATTGTTGATAAAAATAACACAAATTTTAATAGAAAGATGTAAGAACATAGAGTGCATTGTGGTTGAAGCAGTAAAAACACCCAGTATGGATGTGTAAGCATCAAAACTGAATTGCTACACAATGAATAAAGGCAACCTGGTCCGATGAACAAAGTTTTGCCCATATATAACGCTTACGTGTGCCAGAAAACGTATCATTATGCAAAACACCAGGGTCAGTGTGATGCTTAGCTCAATGTTCTGATATTTTGACAGGTACCACTTATCTGAACACTGATGTGGAGCAGACAAACCTCTTCATTCTCTGATAAGAGTCGGCGCTTTCAAAAACAGCACCCTGTTTGTTCAAGGATGCTGTTTAGAAGACCACAAGTTTGAGGTGTTGATTTACTTCATGAATTCTGCACTTTTTAGTTTAAACTTAGCATCAGTAGAATAAAGGCCAATTTCCACCAGGTCTGTGTGTGCAGCACTCCGGCTTTGCCGCAGTTTTGTTCCGACCTCTGTGGCACATCAACTCACACCAAGATTGTGTCAGATGTAGAGCGCCCGCAAGTGCAAGACCTGACCAGGGGACAGAAAAAAGTACAATAATAAAGAGAAGTAAAAAGGAGAGTAGAAAAAAGGAAAAGTAAACAAAGATACAGTAGACAGAAGCAACAACTCCTCCATCCAATCTAACGCCAGACAACCAGCTGCTTCACCTGTTCAGGAACACACCACAGAATTTCCCTACAGCTTTTACAGGTAAACTAAGCTGATAGTCATCAGCTTAGTTTAGGTGCTTTATAAACAAAGTTGACTTGGCAAATTGTTCAATTGACTTGAATTAAATAAGTGTTTATTGTGTCAATACACTTGAAAACAATTACATCAGCATACAGTTTTTTTTTTATTATTTACATATTCATTACAATCCTTTTCCAGACTACTAAAGGAAATCAACAGCCATTTAACAAATGCAGATCAGAGGTTCTGTTCTCTAAAGAAAAGCACACGCAACTTGGCAAGTACAAAATGTAATCAAATATAGGTTAAGACACTTTCGCTTTCCAATCTATTTGCCTCGTTGTACTTCATGGACATGTCTATGTATATAATCCAGTTTCAGCTCCTCTCTGTCCAATTTCAATGATTTTGGGACATTTTCTTCTCTATCGGTGCTGCTAAGTGAATCCAAGGAGGCAGCAATATTTCTTTTCTGTTTACCAGAAGCTGGCCTCTGATTGGTGTAGAGTGATCACTTGACAGCCGTACCACCACTTTTGAAGTAAAATGTTGTTACGCTAACAGCAACAGTAGCTAGTGCTGATTTACGGTGGTGACCACGGGACTTGTGTGGGATAATCAGCTCCGAACTTACGAGGTTAAGCTAAAGGTGAACCGGCCTTTTTAAGGAAGAACTGTGTGGTCCCCAGACTGTGGAGTGAAAATCTGTTTCTGAACATCTTTTCTAGGTTCACCTTATGGCCTAAGATTAATATGATCGTTCAAATGCCACTACACCTCTACGGAGGCCAGAGGCAAACAAGGGCCGCCCTGAGACCTGGCAATCAGCAGTAATCACAGAGCATGGACGTAAGCTACCAACACACCGCAAAGACAACCCACTCAGAAAGTGGCAAAGGAAGGCCCCGGCCAGAGTCCCCTGCAGTCACTAAGCACAGGCCAAGACTGGCAGCTAACAACCCAGCCAGGCACCGGCCATTCAGGGTGGCCAGAGCGAAGGGCCCAGGGCCCCAAGAGCCCAGAGGCTTACTCTCACACTCAATTTCGCACAACCACTTCACACTTAACCCTCCCACCACGCCCTGTGGCATGGACCAGAGCGTAGCGATGAGCTGCCAAGATCCCAAGAAGGCACCCACCCACCACATGGGGGAATTAGAGGAGGGGGCGGACAGTCAGAGAGCCCAGACCCATGGCCCACCAGCCACAGGCTCACCAGGCCTCCCCTACAAATGTATATGATCCCTCCCTTCCCCACAGATACACCTAAATCTTCACCCACTCATCCTGGCACATATACACACACAGATATGTAATGACATAATTTTTACATAGCTCAGTGAGCGCAAATCTGCAAAGGGGCTGTTATTTAGAAATCTGTTGGATGCTTTACACTGCCCTTGTGTCTGATTTCCTGTCTGGCCCTATCTGAAAAGCTTTTGCTTCATCAAAGGTAGACCTGATGCATATGTTTAGCAGAGAGTTGCAACGACATGCTTTTCGCACACACCACAGCGCGCCCGGTGCGAGCCAAACCATTGATGAAAATGGCTGTGATCAGCTCTGGAAGCTCCAACGCAGCTGGATTGAGGTGTGCATAGACCTGTTGAAAATTGGCCTTAAGTCCATTCAATGTAAGTCCTATCTCACATATTATGGAATTAAAATGATCTACAACTAATGGCTTGGTCCACAGCATATCCACAAAGGTCACATGCAGTCCATACTCCCATGGGCCAGGGCTGATTTTGTGTTTAAAAAGAATAAATAAAAGGTATATAAAAAAAAAAAGAAAAAAAAAAAAGTAAAACAGTTGATTGGTGTAAACACAGCTTTTGATATCGAGCGACTTCACTGGATTCATTAGGTCATAAAGTTGCCACCTCAGAGATACATTTGCTGTAGTTAATGGATGGTATTCTCTACACTTTCATCCCCATATGTATCTAGTTTCTCTACAGCTTTCATCTTCCAGTCACAAGCAAAGAGTTTTAAACCTTAAGGCTACTGAAGCCATCTGTTCATGACTCAAATAAATAAATAAAAAAAAATCCATGGCCTAGTGTCTGTGTTAAAAAAATAAATCCTATATATAGACACGGCTTGAAATGCTCAGTAAACCCTGCATGTGAAACATCATGTCAGAGATGTCACTAGAGGCCCAGTTTTCTGAAATTCAGTGTGGGTGCACTGAAAAAGGGTCACTCACTCGGATGACTGGACATTCTATGCTTAGTTATCGTCATCAGCCCACTTCCCGAGACTCTAAAAAGAAGACAAAGGTAGGCGGGCAACAAGTTTAACACCTCCAGAAGGCCAAAGGAGGACTGAGGAAAGTCAGAGCATGAAATCTCAATTTCCCTTTAATTCATTCACAGGGCACACTTGCACTACACAGGGCTTATATTGTGGACTAATGTGCAAGGCTGAGTGGGTAAGCAGACGTTTTATATGACATTTAAGATCAAGTGAACTAAAGCACAAGATGACTTAATGTATATGTAAGTCTCCATCCTGGCTAGAGACAGCAGACAGTTTGCTATGATTTGAATGGTATGAGTAAATTACAAAACAGATAGGATGATTTGCTGAATCATTTAGCCAGCCAAAACACAAAAAACCATCTGCCTTCTTCCGGTTAACTGAGCTAAAGCTCCAAAAGTAGTAGCAGCTTTCAGTATGCATCAGCTTTAATTGTGATTTTGTTCACTTCACTGTGAACATTTACCTAATGTGTAAGGTATCCACTTTTTTGTTCCGCATCCTGCTCAGCTGTCATGTCTCCATAATGTGCTGCATGGAGATGGTGATGAAACTAAATCACTCACTCATGAAACAGTATTCTGGGAGTGATCTTGCGTAGCCACATCTCTCCCTCTCTCAAGCTCATGAAGTTCTGAGTAAATTTCAGAGAAAACAGTGAACAGCAGAGCGCCGCAGGCACCGATTTGATTGGTTCTCAGTATGAAAACATGTTCTGGAAACAACACCTCTGCTTTGTTTTGCATTGTTATTTAAGCTATGCTAATGATGAATTAGATGAAAAAATGTAATGCTGCATTCACCTTCAGGCATCAAAAAAAAGGATTAAATCTGCTGAAAAGCCTGTGGCCACACAGGAGAATCTCCTCTTATGTACCAGGTTGGTGATTTTTTACTTTTCAAATAAACTCATGCATATGCAGAATGAAGAAAAAGCATTTGTAGTAGTGGTGTGTGATACCTCAAGATTTGGTTTTAATCTGATAACGAGCAAAATACAAGCCCAGTATCACTGACACTGATATTGATGGTTTTACTTTTTTTTTTTTTTTTTTTTTTTTTTTTTTAAGCTGGAGGCATCCTCCAGTTGCTCCCTCTGAATTCCTTTTTCTGACATTTAAGTAGTTTTATGATTAGTTTTCTGGGTCATTATCAAGAAATCACTAATCTGTATTACCTTTTGGTAAAATAAATAAGTGAAACACAGAATAATAAGCCTGCAGCACAAACTTGCTGTGTAAACCTTTAAAACTTCAAGACATTTTTTGCCTTTTTGGTCCACCTTGTTTATTAATGCAATGTAAAAATTCAACTTTTTTGAAAACAGTCAACATATAGACATGGGGTGTCAGGGAAGGGTAGTACCTCTGTCGGGGGGGACATGTGGTGCTCTTCAGAGCAGTTTGTCCGCTTTGTTCCCCACCTGGCACTCTCACATCTCACCAATGGCTCCTAGAAGCTGTTTGCATGCAACAGCGGCTACTTCCCAGGTAACAGCTTCCACTGGCTGGTGAAACCTGGTGAGGGTAGCTGACGGGTCTCAAACCCCTAGTGAGTTAGGGCTTGCCTACCTTTGCATGCAAAGACTGGATCCAGCGGACTGAGGGAGGAAACCACTAGATTGATTCAATGGGCAGGAAAGTGGACCCAGCAAAGCGTTGTGGAGCAGAAATAGGGCACAGTGAAACGCACAGGACACTGCATCCCGGTCTATCTATAGGATTTAATGCCGCCATATCTGATCTGCCTTTATCATACTTCATCATACTTGGTGACTTCAGCGCCAGAGTTGGCACTGACCATGCTACTTGGGAAGGAGTCCTGGGAACAAATGGCACTGGCAGCAGTAACAACAACGGCCTGTTGCTACTGGAGACCTGCACCGCTCATGGACTACTCAACACAAACTCCGTCTTTCATCTTCCCAACTGCAAGAAGATGTCGTGGATGCATCCTCGTTCCAAGCACTGGTATCTGCTGGACTACGTCAATGTCAGGCAAAGGGGCAGACAGGATGTTAGAGTCACTAAGGCCATGTGCGGTGCGGAATGCTGTACAGATCATCGCTTGCTGATTTCCAAGCTCAGCATTAGGGTACAGCCTCCCAGAAGGCCACAGGGTAAGAAGGCACGACTGAATTTCTCCAAACTCAAGCGTGCACTCATGAAACAGTCCCTGGCAGAGGATCTTGAAAGCAAGCTGGAAACCCTGTGGATTCTGATGATGTGGAGTCAAACTGGGCAAGCTTCCAAGACACTGTCTACACCACTGCCACAGAAGTGCTGGGCCCTTTCACACGCAAGCACCAGGACTGGTTCGATGAGAATGACGATCACATCAACGCACTGGTAATGGAGAAACATCATCTTCACAAAGCGCTTCTCTGTGACCCCCCTTAGTATCAAAGAAAGCTGCCTTCAATAAAAGCAGAAGAACTGTCCAACGTGAGCTGCGTCGAATACAGGATACCTGGCTGAGTGAAAAGGTCAACGAGATCCAGTCATTCAACGATCGCAATGACGTGAAGAACTTTTCTAGTGTATTCAAGGCTGTTTACGGGCCTTCAAAGTCAGGACTCTCCCCTCTCCTAAGCACTGATGGGAACAGTCTGATCACTGAAAAGGACAAGATCTTGGAGCGCTGGGCCGAACACTTCTACAGTGTACTCAATTTTCCTTCGGCCATCAATGACGAAGCAATCCCTTGACTGCCCCGGGTTCCAGTTGAGCACACCCTTGCTGATCCCCCAACAAAAGCTGAAGTGGAGAAGGCTGTGAGGCTACTCTCCAGTGGAAAAGCACCTGGCACTAATGCAATTCCAGTGGAGATCTATGTACCTGGTGGTCCACAGATGATCAGTAAACTTACTGAACTCGCTACTTACTGAATTTATCTTGCTACTCTCCAACGCTGGGAAGATCTTGGCCAAAATCCTGTTGAGCCGTCTGAACCAGCACTTAGAGAATGACTTGCTGCTTCCCAACAGCAGAAAAAGTATCAGGAACAGAACGTCAGCCTTTACACCACCTTTGTGAATGTGACGAAAGCTTTCGACACAGTCTGCCGAGAGCTCTGGGAAATCATGGTCAACTACAGATGGGGTAGCCCAGCCAAGTTCATCTCGCTGATCAGACAGTTTCACGACAGCATGCAGGGAAGTGTGCAGGACAATGGAGAGTACTCCCAGCCATTCCCTGTAACAAAAGGTGTCAAACGGGGCTGCATGCTCACCCCAACGCTCTTCAGCTTCATGTTTTCCACCATGCTGTCTGATACCTTCTGTGATGGCGACATTGGAGTTGGCTTCAGATACACGACAGACAGGAAGCTCTTCAATCTGCGATGATTGCAGGCCAAAACCAAAGTCATCAAAGATACAGCCCATGACTTTATCTTCGCTGATGAAGCATTGAATGCCAGCACTCAGCCTGAAATGCAGAAAAGTATGGACCTGTTCTCCAAAGCCTGTGACGATTTTGGCCTCACAATCAGCACCAAGAAGAGAGAAGTGATGCACCAGCTAGCCCCTGGAAAAACAATACACAGAGACAGCCATCACAGTCAACGGTCAGCAACTTGCTGCTGTGGCAGGTTTGTCTACCTTGGGAGCATGCTGTCGTGATCTACTAACATTGACAATGAAGTCTCCAATAGGTTGGCCAGAGCTAGTGATTTTCAAGGAAGAAATAAAGACTTTCCTGAAATCAAATAGTAAAAAAAATGCACAATGTGAAGAAAACTTAGGGACTGGGACAATCGAGGTACAACGTCAACTTGAACAGCACGACAAAGGGAAACTCCAGAAATCTTGTTAAGGATTGTTGTTTCATAGTTTCGTTCTCTTTTTTTCCTTAGTTTCATATAAGTTTTTTTCCTATTTAATTCTGTAAGAAGACAAAGATCTGACCAAGCTCTTTAATGTGTGCAATGCTTGTTTATATTGTTTTATTTAACTTATCTTATTGTTATTTATTGCATTCTATTTGCCTCTATTTTGCTTTGTACCTGTATATATTGTGTCTTGTGCTTGTCCTGC
>JBAFTB010000027.1:14636802-14648669 GCA_037177355.1 Melanotaenia trifasciata | reverse complement strand
CCAAAGGGATTAATAAAGTATTTCTATTCTATTCTATTCTATTCTATTCTATTCTATTCTATTCTATTCTATTCTAATGAAGCAGACTTGTGAATGATTTTGTACCGTTGCTCGAACTGGTCTGTTACTGAAACAGGTCGGCCTAGGAACTATAACTCAATGCCATCGGGCAGAATAATCATCAAGACATGATCTTGGTAAAAATAATCAAGGCAACACTGGATGAAAATAAATGTTGTGACATTACAGAAGCTAATTGAAACAATGCCTCTGCAAATGCTGCCATAACCAAAACTAAAGAAAAAAAAAATAAATATATCTATATATATATATATATATATATATAGTGTTTAATTTTGGGGGGTGCAGTAGTGTATTATCTTTTTTCTTAGGTTCCAGTGAATATCTTCATTTAAATGACACATTTTAACATAACTAATCATATCACAACCTTAGCATAATTACCTCCTGTCTGTCAGTCTGCCTATTGGCAAAAAAAACTTGTTGCAATTTTTAGGAAATCTCCAAGATGGAATAAAAAACAACTGATTAGATTTTTGGAGGCGATTCAGATCACTGCATGCATACAGGATGTTTTTTAACTAATGGAACTGCCAACATTTTGACACCATGCCAAAGCAGCATTAAAATGACTAAACCCTGTTTGGCTGTTTGCATGTGGATGCAGCAACATGTCAGGCCTGAGGAGGGAAAAAAGAAAAGGAGGTGTGGAAAAACTCTGGGATTTAAATGAAAAAAAAGAAAAAATGCCAGTGAAGCTCTTAAAGTAACCAACAGTTTGACTGTAGCCTGGACCTTCATCAGCTGCTGTGGATGATGATGGTGAGGATTGTAGAAGCTGTGGTAAGCTGTACTGCTTTCAAATCACTGGTTCTGTTCTGAGTAAAGAGAACCAGGCTCAGTGGTCTGCACTCTCTGAGTGCTTCTACTTTATAATTCTTTGACTTAGTTTGAAATATGGATGAGCTAAGACGTGCTTGTCTCCCCTGAAGACACACACCTGAATCACTAAGGGGGAGCTCCAAAAACATTCTACTTTCAGGTTATATTTATTTTCCAAAACGTTCCTCATCTTTTTTTTTTTTTATTTTTTATTTTTATTAAAAAAATAGCATAAATTTGCCGTGTGTATTTATTCATTTTTTACATTAAATTAAATTTCTCCAAAAGTTACAAAAGGATAGTACTATTTTAGACAGATTCTTTTTGTGGCCATCCACATACTAATTATTGGATTTATGAAGTCTCTCATATTGCTGTCTTATGGTGTTACTAAATTTGTAAGTAGCAAGTTTGTTACTGTGAAAAACTAATAAAAACAGTGACTTTGGGTAAAGGACTGACCTTAACATTAACATTGGTGCATTATATAACTTTGATGACGATAAAAGTGTGTTTCTGAAATAAAACACAGGTGATACATTTTATTTCAACATGACTAATTCACTACAGGAGCTGCAGACAGCAAAATTGTTTGTTTGCGTGCTGTGAACCTCCAAAGCTGATGATTAGTGACTGCTTAATTTGCTTGCTTTTTCTGGTTATTAAATTTGAACCTTATTCAATTTTCAATTTTTGTTGAAATCCACAGGTCAGTGATAAACACACACCTGCTTTATTTGACTATGTGTTTATTTGTCCGTTGTTTTATTCTCATGATTTGTTGTTCTTGGGTGCTTGTGCATGATAGGGCAGAAAATATTAGACTACATGTGTATCTGCTCTGTTGGTTTTAGTTTGCATCGATTAAGCTATTGAAATTCTTACATGATTGTATGTTATGAGACGTATGAGATGTTTCTGATTTTATAAACTGCATGCAGCAGTAACAGAGTGCTTTTGGAAGTAACCCTGTTTTTGAATGCACTGATGTGTGTGTGTGTGTGTGTGTGTGTGTGTGTGAATGTAACTTGGGACATTGTGCAAAACAAGGTGCCCTCAAAAGCCCCTGTGTAATTCAAATACTGTTTTTGAGTCGGGTAAAGTAACAAATGGTGCATTAGTAGTTTGAAAATGAATACCAAAGATGACTAAAATATTCATTCTACCAAGATAATCTGTTTCTGGGTAGGGGATTCGTCTGGGCCAGGGGGTGGTTTTTTTTTTAATTCTCTCTTCATTTCGGTAGCTCTGTTTTACTTTACATGATTTTTCAAATGATTTTAAACATTAGTTGTATCGCATAGCCCTGCTTTTTTTCTATTATTTAACAAATGATACAGCTTATTGTTTCATTTTCAGGCTGAAAAACACTCCACATGGCTCTCTTCTTCCACTCTGTGCTGTGTGTTTGTGTGCCAGACCTGCGTGGGACCGCTGAGTCTCGTGATGGCAGAATGTTAAAATACAAGGGGGGCTGCAGTGTGCCTGCTCTGCACCTTGACAGTAGCAGCACTTATACAGACACAGTGAGCCATCATTGCTTTGATTACACTGCAGCAGTGAGTACTGGATACAAGAGAAACACAAACTATTATTATTAAACTGGTATAGTTAAATATCAGTGCCAGTGTTCATATCAATATTATCTATATTTGGATCAATCTGACCTCTACTAGTGATTTGTGATACTGCTGATTTTCTTTCCAGTCTGTTACCAAGTAATATTCAAGCCAGTAACCGGAATACAGATTTGATACAGATACTTTGTACAAAACCTTAATGTATTTGGAAAATTACTTTCAACCCAGCGTTCCTCCATTGTACTCTGGTTACAATCAGACATTTCATAGATGCAACGACTAAAAATGATGGCCAAATCTAAAGGAAATACATTAAAGGACAAAAATGCCCATGATGATGCTGATTGCACCATAGTGGCAAGCAAACCTCTTGAAGGTTGGAGGCAACTGATTCCCAAGCATGGGACTAATGCTCAGGTCCAGTGTTACCATCCCCTACTTTTTAAACCATATCATTTATTTTGACTTGCTTTATTTTTCTGTATTAATGTCAGTGCAATGTTAATGCATCAAAAGAGTTAGATTAAGGCTTATGCTATGAATAATTTTGCTTTTTATTCAAGGATCATAACCAGTTTGAAAAAAATACTGTAATCTCCAAACCTCCAAACCAACTCAGCCCTCCAGCCTGTCAACCTTTCAAACAAAATACCAGTTCTTATCTACATTTCCTGGTTTGTGTCACTCAGATTTTTGGTTTGTAAAATATTCTATTTTAGAAGTATTTATAAGAAATCTCTCCACAGTCCATAGTTTTTGTGCTTCAAAAGTTCAAAGGGACGTTCTGTTGTGATGTGTTCATGTTTATGCAGACAACCACATCATGAATATCCTTTGTTAGAGAATCCATTGTTCTCTATGCTTTCAAACAAATATTAAAATGTCACACAAGGACAATGCAAATACTGCATTTGATGTACTTCTGAGGATGGACAATAAAAGGTAAAATGTCAATTTTAACCTTCATGCATTTCATAGAAAAGATAAAGACTAAAAACATAATCCAAGGCTGCCTCTAGATTTTTTAAAAAAAAAAATTTTGCATTGCTTTTAATGACAAATTGAAGGCCTCACATTATTTCCATAACATTGCTGAGGCAACCTTTTAGGGGAATAATGTTAAATGCACAAGGTTGGCATTGAACGTCCTTACTCTAGTCTGATTTTGACTTAACATATGTTCAGGAACAAAAAACAAATAACTTTAAACTATCCATTTTTCTCCCCTTATACATTACCTTTGCCAACATCTCAAGTCATTCTGTTGTACTGTTGTTTTTTGGTAACCTAGCAGAGCAAAGGATTGTTTCCCTAAACCATGTATGAAAACTTTTATAGAAAACCTTTCAGAAAAGTGCATATGTTTAAAAGAGGGAAATATTTAGAATCCTGGATGTAGCGCCTGTCTGTCAAAGTATTGAGCAATCTTTATCCAATTAGATGAAAAGATACACATGGAACTTTTAATTAAAATAACTTATACAAGATGTTGATTGTCTTTTTTTTTTCATTTTATTGCCCTGTTATTTCTGCAACAAACAGATAACTTGGAGCATAGTAAGATTGATTCAGATCATAATCCATCTACTTCACAAGGCAGGGCCACAATGCCTTCAAATTAAGACTAAAGGCCCAATTATGCTCTAAGCTAAAGATGGAAACAGAGCTTTTCATCTGTCTTCTTTGTCATTCATGTCTGTAATTTGATCCATTTCCAGGGCTCTTGTGAATGTGTCCCCCAACAGGAACGTCTAGGGTAGTGCTGGTCTTGGCGACATGCAGAATCAGTGTGTGAGACATGCTGGTGTGGCTGTATCTTTTTTCTCATTTTAAGTTACTTAAAAAAAGTGTGGGGAATTGCAACGGGGACTCACCTTGGTTTGATGGGTCTCCTCCTCATTTTTATTCTTGTTATTCCACTTTTTGGGAAATCTATTCAGTACAACTGTAACTTCCTGCGCCTGCTCTGTGACTCTGGAATTGGCATTGTAGATTCTTCAGCAGTGGTGCCCCCAAAGATCTACTGGCTAGCTCCTTCCACTGGAAACCAAAGCTGGTCGTTCGGATCAAGGTATACAGGGGACAGGGGGTGACCTGGTGGACTGCGCCAGAGGCTGAAGCAGCTGGGCCACCATTGGTTGCCCCTGCCAGCTGTCATCCTAGCGAATGTTCAGTCACCTGGAATAAAGTGGACGACCTTCAGGCCAATGTCTAGAATCTGGCTGAGTATAGGGACGCCTGTCTTTTGGCCTTGATGGAGACTTGGCTTAAGGATCCCCAGTTGGATCTGGAAATTGATGGATTTGGAGCTCCCTTGATGGAGTCCCAGCAGTAACCAGCAAGTAACTCGACAGGGGTGTGTGTCTCTATGTCAACAAAATCTGGTGTAAAAAAGTGGTTGTCAGGAAGACACTGCATGAAAGAAATTGAATTATTGTCTCACTGACACCCTTTTATATACCCAGAGAATTTCCACAGTTATTTATTACTCTGGTTTATATTCACCCAAAGGCCAATGCTGATAAAGCCACTATGGCTATGCTAAAAAACAGTACAGCGGCTCCAGGGGAAAGCGCCGGATGCACCACACTTTATTCTGTGTGACTTTAATCACTGCAGACCCACAAATTCCTTCTCTAACTTTCATCAATATGTGACGTGTCCCACGCGACATGGGAAACATTGGGGGCAGTGTTGAGCAGTATACCTTATGTGCAACCACCGAAAGGAACTAAGAAGAAGCCATATGGCTCCACAACCTAACGGAATCTACAACCTGCCTCCTTTTACACTTCTTTCTGAGAATGAACATTATCCCTTTCACCGTCACCATGTTTGCTGTTGTCTAAAACTGATGTCCAAATTCAATTGCCATCTGTGCACTTTTACACCTGCTTCAGTGCCTGGTTCTTTGCCACTGTGCAGCTTCTGTAGCACACAGTAATACAGGAAGTAAGACCACCCTCCACCACACAACTGTAGATGGCCTACAAGATGCTGCAGCTCACCCCCACCCCTTTCAATTTACTCTGGAAACACATGATGTTCGAGGTGTTTTTACGTCTGTTGAACATATTAGTGAGATGCGTTCCAAGGTATTTTAACCCTTTAACTGATGTGGTAAAGCATTTTTTTCAGTGACTATAATGATTCTTATTAAAATTTTGTGGAAATAAAGATGCCTGAGCAATTTATATCACTTGATTTGAGTATGTAATGCCACAAAAAAATGTTAGTTATCCCACTACAGCTAAAATTTCGATCATTTTGCTATTGTTACCATATTATTATCCCAACCATTTGTTATAAAACCCTCCTTCCATCCACTTATTTCAATCCAGGAGGGCTGGAGCCTATCCCAATATGCAACTACCAGGCGAGAGGTAGGCTAAACCATGGACAGGTGTCCATAGCAGGGTCATTATTATAGTCCAAAGAAAAGTAACGAAATGCAAAGAAACACTTTTCTTTTGCTTTTTTACTTAAAAGTATTAAGTAGTGAACAATCTCAACCAGTGCTGTTGAAGTCCACAACCTTCTCCTTTGTGTTTGAGGTATTTAGGGTCTGATCATTGTCCTCAAACGACAGGCACAATTTGTCCACCTCCTACCTAAATGCTGACTCATCCCCCTTAGGGACATTTGCAAACTTCACTAAAGCATTAGATTAATTTTTGGCTCTGCGGTCACGAATGAACCATGTGTCGAGCATTAGGCTGAGAAAGCAGCCCTGAGGAGAGTCAGTGCTTGAGAGTAATGGACAAAGATGTGATGTTGTTAATCCTAATAACACAACAAACCAAGATAATGCATGTATTGGTACCTAAATTAACCTTGGTGCTCCGTACATTCCATAGATCCTGCTGCTGGTTTTGACCAAGAAATAACTGAAGGCGCTTATGAGCAGAAAGACAGAAATAAGCTAATTATAACTGAATATCTAGCAGCAAAATGGTGATCAGGAAGTATATCATCACCTATTCCTGCGCAGATGAACATATGTTAGACAATAAATTAATCCTTCCACGCAACGTAACAGAACAAGAACATTTGTCCAATTACAAAACCGAACTGTAGTTTGGCTCAGTTGTGCAGGGAAATCATTGAATTATTTTATTTTGTGCACTGCTTACAACTATTCTCTCATCTTATGTTTGCCATCTTTCAAAAAAAAAATATTTTAGCCCTTTAAATAAAGCACACATTTTAGAATTGACATATTCAATTTTCAGACCAGTAACAGCCTCTACAACCTCATTCTTCCCCCATATGTTCACAGCCACATTCTGGCACCTAAAAAGTGACTCTTGGCAGGTTCAAGCTTCGACAAGATGTGGAGGGCATGTTGCGACAACCCCCTATCCTGGGATGTTCTGCCTGTGATGCGGTGTAGTGGTTAAAAAAAATAAAAAATAAATAAATAAATAAAAGATGTGTGTGCATGTTTGTTCTGTCCTTGTGTGTGTGTGTGTTTGATGTGTCTTTCAGAGCACTACCAGTGCCAGGTTTCCGCTGTGCCAATCTGTAGCAGCCATGGAGCATCCTGGACTTGCTCAGCCATCAATCAGTTGCCTGCCATGGCTGAGTGCTCAGACACACAAATATTCAAAATGAGCTCAAACTAACCTCCGACAAGCCCCTGCTCACCGAAAATCATGGCCATCCGCTACTTTATTAAAAGACTGCAGCTGCTGTGTACATGGGTACAGAAAAAAAGAGACTTTGCCACCCCAGATATAACACAGATGACTGGGTTTTAGTTGCTTCATCATTTTCTCAGTTTCTCTGCTTGTCATACTCAACTGTAAGCAATCTGGAGGAGATAAATTCTCAGTTTCATTTTGTGACTGAACATAAAGTTATGTTTGTTTAATTCTAGAGACAGTAGTCATTCTATTTAGGTTTAAACAATCTCATTAGAACAGTTACCACAATTTTTTGCCATATCTTGTGTGATAAGATGCAGAGTTTTATAATAGTGGGGGATGTAAATCCACATTTCTAAGCCATATGTGTGACTACCTGCTGATTATTTCTTAACAACTGTACAGGCCTGAGTTGTGGCACAAAGCACTTCAGAGTGATGATGACAACTTTTTGCAATAAAAAGACATTGTGCTGGAGTAAAGCAATTTAGAGCTTTTATTGTTTGTGAGAAGACTCCCAAGGTCTGAAGCAAAAACAAATTTAAAAATTGTAGCTAGAAATGGACAGCTTTTATAAAAGTAATATAAGGCTAAAAGTTAAAACTTTTAGGAAAGCTAAGCCTGCTTTTGGTTCTAAATATCTCACAAAATGGAGAAGTTTACACAGATGCACAAACTGTGTGAACTTCTCCATTTTGAGAGAGAAGCTCAGGGATTCTCAAGACCTGTGCAGACCAGCTGTGTGGGATAGTATGTCACATCTTATAAACATCTTAGTTTTTTTTTTTTTCTTCTACTTTTTTAATCATGGCAGGCTAACACTTCAAATAAGTTCAGTTCAGCTTTATATTATCACACACCAGTTGGTCATCGCACACATCAAATCATGTTTCTTCCGCCTCTTTAATATTAGCAAACTGAGAGCCATGGCTGACATGGGGATGCTTATTCCTTCCTTCATCTCCTTCTGCACTGATTACTGTTTCAGGTTTTATAGGAACATGGTTAATCCCTGTGATTAACTCTTATGCATTGTGCTGACTCCAGCCAAACAATGCCTGGGAGTGGCCTATAAAAGGACTGGGGATGTGCATGTTGGGGCCTTTTGGCCACTTGCCATTACACCATGTTTCTGTTGTGTCAGCTTAGACTTTTTTTGGTTATGTCTGGTTGTCAAGATTTATTTTGATTATCTTTAGTCTTCCAGATTGGCCTTATAAGGGAGTAGTAAGTTGTTCTTATTTTTTTTCAGTTAGGGGGTGTTCTGTTATGTTGGTCTGTAAAGAACTGTATGTAAACTTAAGACTGTCTCCTTTTGGGCATCGTCTGGAGTTGTGTTACTCCCGTCTTCCCCTGGGCCTGCCTTAGGGATGTTATACAGTGCGACTCATCTTGGATATGCAATTTGCTAATAAGCTAGTTGCATCAACAATCTGAACATACTGAGACAATAATGTATGCATCCGTAGTAGAAGTGGTCAAGTGTCTGCTCATAAAATATTAGGGTTTTTTTTCCTCTACATATGTGCTTTTCTGCTAATTACTGATTTATTTTCATGCACATCTGAATAATAATGAAAGAGACATGTGCAATGTTTCTTTGAATATATAGTCTGCATAATCTACCCAGTGTGCAGCTGTAGATAGAAGCTCATGTATTCTTAGGGGCATTTATCAGCATTTACTCCAAAGGACCTACTTCAACAAAATCAGTGTTACAAGCTTTCAAATTGGACTTTCAGTGTGTTAATAATCATTTGAGAACCTTAAATATCAATACTGCATGAGGCAAGATTCATAGACACTGAGTCCTATTAAAGAAAATGCTTATATATAATGCATGCTTCCTTTTGAGCACTGTGCTTGTCATAAGTGACAGATCCAATGTACATGTATGGATTAAATATTAAAACTGTTGTGTATGTGTTATGAATAACGGCCTCGTAGGTGAGAGCGGTTCCAAAGCTTAGAGCTTTGTGTAAGAACAAAGGTTCAATCACAGTGTCAAAAGAGATTAAATGCAGGAAGTATCAGGACATAATCTGATGAACCAACAGAGCCTTTTAACAATGCATGATTTAAATGGTATCACTGTCTTTTAGTCACATCGCAAACAGCTACAGTATAACGCCTGACGCTGAGGAGGCCTGCATGAAACAGGACTTAATATTTGTCTATTTCATTGAACAAAAACTAACGGTATCCTATACCCTAATCGAATTAAATAAATAAGTAAAATTCAACCATTTTAACCCAAATGTCTATACCAAACCCTAAACTACAGATCTGTTTAGAACGTCTAATCAGCTTTTGTCACAAAGAAAAATGCATTATTAAATCTTTATAAATGTTTCAGAGAGCAGGAACAATATATTATTTAGGGTTTTACAAGACGAATTTTTGGAGAAAAAGAACTACAGTGTTAAATGTAGTACCTGTTTATGGTTTAAAGGACGAAGAGCAGAATCTGGAGTCCCATACGGTTTGCACATAAGACAGGCAGGTTTCAACTCACATAATCTGCCCAGTTCATGGCATGTTATGGGTTTTCTGGTAAAATATGGCTGAAAATTTGAGATGCTCAATTGAGTTCATTTGCCTTTTTCAACCTCCAAGTTCTTGTATTGAAGCCCTATTACCAATATTGTGACTTAACCCATAAGAGCCCAACGTGACATATATGTTACATATAGTTTCTGAGACATTTTGCTTCAATTTATGGTGTAAACTTTGCTTAAAATCCTGTTGAACACAATCTGATACTTGTCTTCTCTCCCCTAATAGATACCCAGAAGCAGAAAACCACATTATAATATTTTTAATGTATCACATGGTAATAAATGGTAGATATCCCTAACCAAAAAATGTTCATTTCTTTGTTCTATTTTGCTAAAGGGCCAAATAAAGACCTCATATTAAATAAATCGGACTTTTCTTATCATTTTTTCATGTGTCAGGCCTTAATGGGTTAAACTCAACAAATGGTTTAATTTATTTTAGACTGGTGCAAAAATAAAAATTAACACACTACAAAATCTCAAATATATTTCTTTTGCAATTAAGCAATTGTTGCTGTATTTTTAAGATTATTTTTTTTTTTTAAGAAATCATACTAATGATATAGTTTACTATATAAATGTAGTTTCAATTTTCAAAAAACCTAAATATTGACTAGCTTTCACTGTCTTGCCAGAAACTTTAATTCTGTGCATCAATACAAGTAAAAGTTCTTCTTCATCCAGATCATGGTATAAAACATAGAGTCAGTTCTACAGGACTGGGCTCAATTTCCAGAAGATGGTTTACTCTCACTCAGCAATGTCTTCAGTTCTGATGGAGACTGTAAAGCAGGAGCAGGACTTTGCAATATTTACCCATAAAAAAGTATTTTTTTAACCACCTGCCCCACCAAATAAATACAGTTTAGAGCCACAAAACTGATTCATCTTTAAAAAATAACATTTTGTTGTATGTGTCATGACAAAAGAAAATGTCAAACATGTGCAACATCAGAGTTCACATATCTACACAACAGCGCTTTTTGCTAAGTATTGTCAACATCATTCGAGTCATCATAAAAATTTAATCTGCTGGAGCTGAATTGGTTTGCCGAGTCAAGATGTTTGTTGTCATTTTCATGGTCCTGTCTTTTATTGTCTTTTCTGAGAGAGACATATATCTAATTTTCTGAACAAATTCATGTTTGTTTGTTTTTTAAGAGGAAGAATAGATGCTTCGATATTTCAATGAGTGATTCTTTCATTTGTTCTCAATTTGTTAACACACTATCTGCAGAGTTGCCATAAAACTTGCAGCAGTAGCTGAATTTGGGGATGTATGTTTGCAGGGTTCGACTTTCCACAGAAGCTCTGAAACCACTGTTTTTAAATTATGGATGATATGGAGAAAACTAGTATGAGAACAAGTAGCCCACTTCAACGTGGATTCTAGTTATAAAGCAGCGTTTAATTTCACCAGCAAGCTGTTTATGGTCATGTGACCACTGGGTTCTGGCGTAGGTTTGTGCCTGTCCATGGGGAGAGAAAAACTCTAATGGGAAAATTATCCCCAACTCAAAAACTAATGCCTATAATCACTGGCAAACAAAGACATAATGTGCTTCTAGTTTTTATTTTTATCTCTCGTATCTTCACTCTTTCTGTTGCTACCATGTCAGGCAGTAGATTGCACAGCTCTTTCTAATTTTCATGTCTTTTACTTACTGTTCCCAGGAATGCAAATATGAAGTATGCAAAGCACCTAAGCCAGTTTAAGTCTAATAGAATCAGTTCATACAAGAGTGCATTGACTCCTAACTGCATTATCTGGATTTAGTAACTGCCTTTGGAAAAGCTGATTTAGTACAATTTAAGTAAGAAATATTAACGGTTTAAAAACCTTTAAGTTTGCATTTTGTTTTTCTTTCCTTCTAGTTTTGAAATACCAGTCTTGATGTACATTATCTGTCACACAGGCTGTTTACAACAACCAAAGTCATTCTGATTGCTATGTATATTTTCACAAAACTAGCCAGATCAATATGCCATTTAAAAATGTGTATTTGAGATATTTTTTGTATTTGAAGGGGAAAATGCATAGCAGCTCTGTGTTACACCCGCACCAGACCCTGCCACGGACACACCTACACCACACACGTCGGACCCATAGACTGTAAAAAGAATGGACAAAGCCTGAAACCACGTGACCCATAGGATTCCGATGAGCTGAAAAGAAGCTC